>BMAO01014096.1:0-23742 GCA_019973975.1 Trichonephila clavata | reverse complement strand
CGGACGCCTGGACAAAACATGTAAAAATTCTGTAAATCGTAGATTTCCAGTTAGTCTTGGTCGAGTCAATACTTCTATAGCTTCCGAATCTAACTTGAATTTACATTTTATAATTTACACTTTAGTTGTATAATTCACAGTATTAATAATTTAAAGCAGTAGATTAACAAATACAAGGATAAATTTTTAAGTAGTAAGCAAACATTCGACGATAATAAAGCATCATCAAGTGCACAGACTATCATAGTTCCAAAAATTAATCAAGTATTCTCAAGAAAGTTTAAATTTTTGACCTACCACTATTAAAGTAAATGGAGAAAGAAAGCCCCTGTGAGTTATTTGTTGAAAAATATATTGGTATATATATATATATATATCAGACAGTTGGAAACCTAATAAACTTAAAATTCCTTTGCAAACACTTAATGGTGAGTAAGTACATTAACAAGCCTCGATATTTCTTTGAATTAAAATTAAAATCATATAAAAAAAGCATTTTTTTTTCAGAAAAAAACGTTGTTTGTGAATGAAAAAGCTTTACTTACATCTTACAAAGTATCATACAAAATAGCCAGATATAAAAAGCTTTACACTATTGGCGAATAGAGCTTATTTTGCCAGTAGCTATTAAAATCGCAGACACAATGTTTGCAGACAATTTCGTCAGAGTTGCAGTCTATGAACTGCAACTCTTTGGCAAAATCATCTGTAATTTTAATCCTCACAAAATTAGCATTTAGAATTAATGTTAAATAATGAAAAAAATGTAAAAATCTGATGAAATTTAATTGCGTTATTTTTTAATATTTAAAGCGAGAAGACTACAAAATGTCTTAACCCAGGAGCAGGAGTTCACTGGATAATAACATTAATGGACGCGCGGGTGACTGAATGAACCCTATTCTTTTTTTTTTTATAATTTTTTTTTCTACACGATAAAAATCACAATTCTAGTGAATAATTTAACTAAGAGAAAGTATACTTCCCTACTTTCAATGACTTTTCAATTTTACTTTGATGACTTGAGAAAAAATCCTATAAAACTGATCTAAAATGTTTTAAATGTACGAGACTTTAATAAAGGACGCAATTCACAGACACTTTTCGCTAAACACAACCGGAATGTTATTTGCAGTTAAAATTGTCATATTTTGTTCAAGTTATTTTAATTTTTATGTCTTTTGATGATTGACAAGTAGCATGCTGAACTTTTTGTTACTTATGTCTTTTTAGCACGGCGAAGTTTGATATGTGGTACACTTATTGCTTCATATTTTTCTTGATGGAGTTCTTTAGGTAGAATTTGAAAATTTTCCATCCGTATGTCGTTCATGTTTATCGTTTTCTCTACATTTACTTTCGCTATAATGATTAATATGCATTATTTCAGCAGGTTGTTCCCTTGCTTGATCCATTTCAACTTCCTCAATTAAAATCACAGATGCCGATTTCGTTCTTCATATTTTGATCCTATACATTTATCTCAGTCACACGGGAAACACGGTGTGATGTAGCCGCTTTCTATTCTCTAATTGCTGGGAAAAAAGTGGCCCAAATGGGTGGTCAAGAATTCTGACCTCTGTTCCCACGACCATTCCTAAGAATCCGAGAGTGGACATATTCCCCGGCCTGTGTGGAATTTCCGTTTCTCCCGCAACTTTGGCGACGGCGTGTCTGGAGGCGGACACACGACATTATGGGTTGGAAATTTCTCACGTTTGAGGAGCCGACGGATAAGGGACCAAGGAAAGACAAAAGGAGGAACCCGGAGCAACCTGGGCATTAAAAGGCACGGCGTGAGATTTTGCGGGGAGAACCAGAGAGAAAGTTTAGAGGATTCTCAAGCGATATACAGCGAGAAACACACGGAGTCTGCAACTACGATCGATTATTGTCGACCAGCGAAGGACTTTGGCTCCTATAACCGAAACAGAGAGAGAACCGTTTGGAGGCCTATCTAGCTATAGACAGCGAGAGACGCACTGCATTCGCACCCACGATTATAGTTGACCAACGAATCCGAAGGATTTTGGCCCTTATTACCGATAAAAAGGTGCCAACTTAACGTGATTCTCATTAAAAGTTGGATGTCTGAGATGAACTGATCTTTACTGTAAAAGACACTATGATCCTAATCCCGGAACGAGTGTAAAAATATTCCAGTTAATCTTTCCTTGTAATAAATTGTTTTTATAAGCTGATTGAAGTTATTACAACGGTCAAAACAAGAATTTTAAGATTGTAAAGAAACATTTGCTACTCCCAAAAGAGAGAGAGAGAGAGCTGTGACAAATACACGTTAGTTCCTCTGAAGACTTTCAAGCATATATAGTAGGATACTGTCAAGGTCATTGGTAAAAAATAATCAGTTTTCCCGGAATTAACGATTTCGTAAGCCTGGGGTTGCTTTGCGCCTGGCACGATCATTCCGGTGTTAAAAGAGTATTCAATATAAAAATATGGTTGTTAGTTCTAAAAAAGAGCTGTGTCAAACGTTTTTCATTATGCTTGTTATGTTTCAGTATATTCATAAAAATAAACCTTGGGTAAATAATCCTTTAATCATTTGTGTGTGTGCATACCAAAATATCAAAAAAATATTTCACATGGAAAAAACCGCAACATGTATACATTATTTACCACATCCCTAAGTGACAGTGATGAAGTTTTTATCTTCCTTTAATTTTTCTCTGAGTCTGGTTTTGCTTTCTCTGAAAGAGTAGTATCTTAGAAAATGAATAAAAAGAAAAAAAATGTAATAAAAAAATCTCTCCTCTCTCGCTGGATTACAGCAAATCTAACAAAATATTTTTTTTTTTTGGATATAGGATCAAAGATAGCTTGAAGTGGAGATTACGTAATATTGCCAGATGATATATAAAATTATATCAGTGTAAATGTGTATTTTTTATTATGTGAGAATTTTTTGTTTTAATTCATTCCAGTAAATTAGTTTTCTGAAACATTTATTTTAGATATGCTCACGCCCTCTTTGTAGGGTTATCACGCACTCCCTAAGGGGTGCGCTCCACAGTTTGAGAAACGCTGAACTACTTTAAGGTGAAAATCAAGACTGTTTAATAATGAATTATGCAAATGCATTAAATTCGTGTGTATTTTGCGTGAATCGTGATTTTTATTTGAAATCAATATAATTTTATTTGAACACTATGCAGTCTAAAAATATGTTTTACATTTTAAACAAAATTTTCATCACAATAATAAATTTTAGGTACACATTTGATATTGTTACGTTTAAAAAAAACTCATATAAATATGTTATTTTTTAAGCTCCTTTATTAAAAAATGATCCTTGCTGGAGACATTAAAACTGGTTGAAATACTATAGTAATATAAGGTCCTCCCTTTTTCTTGCAAAGGCTTTGTCTAACAACAAAATACCCTTCATTTCTGCTTAGACTTACATAAGACAAACTCTGTACGTCATTTATTTTGAAATACCCATTTGTTTTCTTGAAACAGAGGAATCAAAATGCACAAGAGCTAAGTTCAAAAATTTCAGGTTCCTTACATTGGATAAATGATATTTTAGTCAAAAATTTATACAGTGCCATTTATTAAGAATCTTTGTTTTCGTGCTAGTAGCCAATGAATGTATCAAAAGTTGAAATATTACTTTAATTATAAATTTAATTATACGTTTAATTATACATTACATTAAGCATTTTTCTAAGGAAAATATTGTATAATTGTAACTTTTTATTTTAGTGATCCTTCTCTTCCTTTCAAAATCAAAGAGTTTTCAAACGTTTCGAAAGTAGAAAAATGGAAGAAAGTTCTCATTTGACCAATAATCTTTCTTAACCCGCCACCACTCACGCAGGCTGTGCCATTCCCACCGTCTAACTTTTTTCAACGCTCCTGGTAAACCTTTTTTGGAAAATAGATGATTCCTGGTCTAGCTGACTTTAAGGTCATAATCTTCAAGGGGATCAAGCCTCTCGGCGAATTTTTAAAATAAATCTTTGGATACCACTACCTCGGGTGTGTCACACCCTGAGTGTGAAGTTGAGTTACATTTTTTATACGGGAGTATGCTTTAAAATCTTCCTTATTTTATGGCGTATTATTGTAGTTCTGATGAAGAAATGTGATATTTAAGTAATTTAATAAATATAGTATTTAATAGAGATAGATAGATTTAGTACAGCAGTATTTTTGGATGAAGAAATTCTCTTCACGGTTATGATGAGGAAAAAGCAATTAAAGAGTATAACAGCAAGTATGATTCCTCCACTGAAATCGATCCAGATTTAGAAAAGGGAGACACTGTTGAAAATAAATGTTTTATATGTAGGGACACAAAAACATTTGAGAAGAATGTAATTTTAAAGCAGATAACTGGTACACATCTTATCCACTTTCAGATGAACTTTTGGGGGGAAAATAAACTATTGGTTTAACAAAATAAGAGAAAATAAAAAATAAATTCTAAATTTTTTAAATATAAATATAAAAGAAGTTTACTCCTATATGTTTAGTTTGAAAAAGATGCAGATTTAAAAAAAAAATTAAGATCCAGTGAAAACATCGCCCTCACTCACGACGCGATTAAAGGAGTGTATAAACAATACACTAAATGCCCTTATAAAAAGAACAGAAAAACTAAAATTACGAGTGAAACATGTAATAAATATGTTGTACATTCTACCTTTCTTCCTTTTTAACCTTTGTATACAAATATTACGGTAAAAACAAAATGTAAACATCCTTGGTATGACACTGCGCGAGAACTTTAGGTCGTTTTTTTCACGTGAGTGATATCGGGGTAATTATTTCAGAGAGATATGTTATTTTTACTTACATGTAAAGAGAAAAGTATAGTGGGGAAAGTATGTTCAAATAGCATTCGGCGTTACATCCTACAGCATTTAAGTGATGGGGTAAAATAATCCAAAAAATATTACTCTAGTACAAACGAAGTTTAGTTATTTTCAAAAAGAAAAAAAAAAGACGAAAATTTGTATACATAATATTGGGATATCAATTATTTTACAATTTTGTATAAAACATTAACTCATTTATTTTATTCAACCAAAATTAAATCTACTAAAAATTTCGGAACTATGTCGAACTGTATTTTGAACTATGTCGATAACTCTTAAGAATAAAAGAAAAAAGAAAACAAAAAGGTTTCGACCTGAATAATTTTCAGCAGGAGTTATACATGTGTTATCATACTCAACTACATAATTAAATTAGTTAAAATAATATGTTCCCGTATTGAACAAAAACACTGTACTAACATTATAGAGACAGCATTTCTCTAAGATATGGTAAGAAATATTTGATAATCGCTATGGATTGACGGAAAAAATGCAAAAAAGTAATTTGAAGTTACATGAATGTGAGCAAAATGAGAATGACTCTAATTAGAAGAAATTATTCCATTGCCATTATTGACCCCCGATTTGAAGTGACTCCCATATTATTCATAAAAAAATCAGACAACCTGATTAGTATCAACAGTGTTTTGTTTCGCTGTTGCACTAAATTTGTATCAATGTTGTCGTCTTAGATGGAAATAACTATATAAATGCATGCCATAAGAAATGTTTTAAAAAAAGCAATAATCTTTATTTAAATTAAGTTTCTCATTATCGATGCTAATTTTCTTTCGTGATACTAATTTCACAACAAAAGAAAAAGTTAATTTACAACAATTTAAGTTTGAAAGTTTTCAAATTTCAAAGCTTAAAAATGGTTGCCCTAACTTTAATTTTCATCTCAATTATTGGATGGAAAGCAGCTTTTTAAAAATTTTCTGTACAACGTTTTTTAAGATTTTTTTGCCGAGCTCTATATATGTATGTGTGCTAAATACAAAAAAAAAAAATAAATAAATAAATAAAAAAAAATCCAACGCGTATAATAATAAAAGAAGATAAGAATTACGGTATGCATTTTGGAAAAAAAATAGGTTAAACATTTAAAATTTTAAAAATATTTGGGTTTTTACTAGTTTTATACAATCATCCAATCAAAACTTGCCGCCATGTTTTCATGAAACATTAAACCGTTTCTTAAATTGAAAACAAACAAAAGCAAATTTTTTATCTGAAATAAGCAAATGATCTGGAACAATGTCTAACATTGTTAAAATGAAAAAATTCAGAATTTGTTCTTTTGTTCCAAATGAGAAAGCTTACCATCATCTTATCTCTATACCATTTTAAATAGTATAAAAATTATTTTTCAGTGAGAAAACGAATTCAGGAGAGCTATTTTTAATATATAAATCTATACTTATATAGGTTTTTATTTTTATCCAATTCTGAAAAAAGCTTGATGTTTTCAGAAATAATTGTTACGAAAATATCTTTAATGCTCTTTGATATTATTTATCTGTTATCTGAAGATAAAATATGGTGTTCATCAGGTAATAGTTATTTTTCTTACATAATAATTCCAATTAATTGTAAAGGAATGAAGCAAGATTAAAAATTATTCTAAATGTGTTTCAAAATACATTGTGTAAAAACTATAGATTTACATACGGTTGACGTAGGGCTATATATAATTTTTATGGAGTATTTTATCTAAATTGTAAAGAAATAATTTTTAGATAAATTAACGTTATCAGATAAGAAACCTAAGCTTGGAAAGATTCAAATTACAGAAAAGTGGGATGAAAGAAAAATCGTCACATGTTGAAACAGTATTTTGAATAGCAGAGATGCTTCTTAATTTATTGTTTGCCTTAAGAACTTTCCTATTTAATTATTCTATAATTATTAAATTTTTAAAAGCATTTTCTGGAAATGAATTTAAAAACTGCAAATAAAACTACTTAATTACACACAATAAATATAATTTATATTACGACATTTGTGATTTTATCATTTCTTGAGCCCATTTGAAAAAGAAAGGTGAGCTAACTTAAAATACATGAATTATTAATCCAAAGATAATTATTATGTGAAAGCATTTAAAATGATATTTTTATTGTATTTTATTTGTGATGTTTAAAGTAACATACAATAGGTCCAAAATAAGAATCGAGTTTGAACATGCACATGCAATTTAGTCCGTTAAAAATACTCTGAAAGTAAACCTTTATCTAACATTTTTTAAGCTAAAATATCAGCAGAACGCTATATATCTTACAGTAAATTAAAGAAAAACCTTCTTGAAGTACAGTGTCCCCTGAGAAAACAAAGTATGTCCCTGAAGACCGTGAGGTTGTGTACAACTCCACGCTTCAATAGTCTTGCCAGATGTAGTTTTTTATTCTATTTTCACTTTTCGTAAGAGGTACCCTTGAGGTTTAGTCCAATAAACATTTCTACTTTGAGAGTAAACCTTCCTCTTTAAAACATATCTACATGCCTGAAATTCAAAAAGAAAAAAAAACACTGGTATTATTATATGTGAGTATAGAAAATGAAATGAATATCAATATTTGAATCATACTGTTTGTTTTGGTCATATAGATGTTTAGAAAACTATTAAAAACTTAGAAGTTAAATGGTGTTTATCAGAATTAAGCCCCCACCTCCCGTTTATTTTACTTTTACCTAATAATTTACTAAAAGACAGGTAAACACATTAAAATTATTTTTAAATGGTCTGTTTACTTCACAAAATGTAGTTTTGTAAGAGCAATTTGCTCTAATAATATGGAGAATTTGCAAAACAAATAGTGGGATACAGATAACTCAATACAGGAACTGTATATACATCATTTTTTATCCTAAGACATATTTTTCCTTCACAATGTCTTGATGCATATTGAACTTTAATTTAACGTTTTTCTAAGTGAAGGAATTGAACGCCTTTAGGAACAAAACCAATTTTTATTTACAACTATTATTTAAGTTTTTCAACAGTGCTCATACATGATCGTCTATTTCCGAATGTATTACATTTTCAGGTGCTTTCATAGTAAATTTAACAATTAAGTCAGGCCTTACCACGCCATCCGGCGTTACTAATTTGAAATATTTTACTATAATAAGATTTAGGAAAACTTTCGATAACTATTCATATTTTTTTTTATTAAATATTTCAAATTTTTATATATTTTTGAAGAAAAAAATGTTTTTAAATAATGTACAATAAAATAAAGTTTTATGTCATTAATTAAGTAAAAGACATATAATTTGAAACTAAATCAAAATGTGAAGTAACTGCAGGTGTTGGAAATGTTAAGAGGAATACATATAATATTTCAATTTGTGACTTATACATAAATTTAAAAAAAAAAAACTTATTCATTCAATAGTTAATTGAATGGAATATCAGTAAATTATGATCTCAAATTAACCGCAAATTTTAAAAAAAACTAATTTATAAAAAACTACGTGATTTATTTACTTGTACTTTTTAGTAATGTTGTTTTTCAGATAATTTCAATCCGTTAATTTTTGGAAAAAAAAGAGATTAATTAAAATATTCTTAAATAGGTTTTATTTATCGAAAAGAAATCAAACATTTTACAATATAATGAACATTACAGCTAAATTTTTCATCATAACAGAAAAAAATACTTTAAAATGCAATAGAAATTACTGAATTATATTTATCTGTCCATATTCTAGATGAAGTTTCACACACACACACACACACACACACACACACACACACACACACACACACACACACACACACACACACACACACACACGCACGCACACACACACAAATATCTTTTCAAGCATTAGTCTTAATGCGAAACCTGATTTTTTTCAATATAAGCTCTTGTGAGAAGAAAAGCATAAGGAACGAGAAGAAATGCATTCATTTAACAGAGTGCATGTCATCATCAATGATCTTTAGATTCTAGTAATCATTCCATATGAATATAATATAAGGGACATTAACTTATTATTAGAATATGCCTCTCAAGTTTTATTTTCCAGACCCGATTTTTCAAAGTCTCATATTTTATTTGTAGAGCAATGTGGTTTAGACTTTGTCAAGGAAGTCTCAATCTTTTCTTATCAAATATCGATGTGAATATTTGCCCAAAAGTAAGGAAAGTAATTAGGAATGCATATGTGTCTCAGTTTTCTACATCACATTTGATGAATGGGAATTATTTTTTCTTATATAAAGAGAAATATCTTCTCATTAATAAAACCTATGTCATATGAGGAATAGGAAAATAATATATACCACTATGTTTTTGTAAAGATATTGCTATGACACTCAACTATATAATATATTTTCCGAAAACTTTTGGTATAGCTATTGAGTTTCGTTTAACAAAATGAGTTTTCTACCTACCTATAATAATAGTAATAAATCAAAAGGAAGAACTAATAATTCCCAAAACAAGTAGATGTTAAACTATTTGAAAAATACATTAACATATATATTCTCATTTTCTTTGTATTATTACAAATTTTAGGGCTTTTCCTTATTCAAATCACATAAGTAAATATGCTGATATAAAGATACCACAAGATGTTTAAGATTATGTCTAAGAAAAACTGTTCAAAGGTATTTAGAAAATTGGAATAAGCTGATAAACTTTTCAGTAAATTTTTGTATCATTTTTTTTATCGAAGTTCTAAAGAAATGTCTAGAAATTAAATGAAAACAAGAATTAGAGAAATATAAAAACAATTTGTATAATCATTTCTTTCCAGAATTTTGTATTTCATTTCTTCCAGAAAAGTTTTTACAGGGCTCTCAATGCGCTTACATCTAATCACAGGAAAAATTTGCTTTATGGATTGGATTCTGATTTTGAGAAAGGAACCAATATATTTATAAATCAAGCGAGGTTTTTTAAAGTGATTTGAAGAGGATTTTGAGGTAGTAATTGTAAGAGAACTTTAAAGACTGTAAGTGTAAAAAATAACTTCTCGATTATTAGTTATTTGAATAATTTTTATTGGATTAATATATTTCTAAATCTTTTTTTAAATTGAAGAATCTATTGTAAAAATTCTGAATAGTTGTAAAATGTTAAATAAAGTAAGTTATTCTATTACAGAATAAGATCAATTATTTCTGAACCTAATTTTAAATTGAAGTGTTGGGTCATAAAACTTTTCACTGTACTAAAAAGGATAAACTCAACTTCAAATCGTGATACTTTTTTCTAAATTTTACAGAATGATTTTTATGAAATACCCAAATTATTGATATGATTTAAGGTATGTGACTACCCTAAAATCATGTGTTTGGTGAAATTTTTCGAAATTTTTTTTATGTTTTTATATTATAGCCCATATATTTAAGATTCCAAAAATACTTTATTTTAGTTCCTACGATATTTAGAAGCAAAGTTATAGCTTAATTAGTAAACCGGAAATGGAATTTTCAAAACCGGAAATGGGTATTTAAAGAGACATAAAATGTAAACAAATAGTTTGAACTCCTTTTTCGTGACTTTTAAGCAAGATAAACATTCATTACTTATTGTAAATACAGATCAAGGTATCCTTTACTTATTTAATAATATTTTTTTTCCATCTGGCAACTGTTTTTTTTAATTCAAGCTTGTTTTATTGAATGGCAATACTATTATCGTCTATACTTTGTTTACATTGTTCATTCGAAAGCGTTCTTCTTTATTACTAATTATTTTTGATATTTTTACAATTTATTCATTTGTTTTATTTAATTTTAACGTTTTATTTCATTGTGAATAATTTCAAAATGCCGAAAACTAGATCAAAAGTGTCTAGAAAGAGAAGGTTTTATGGAAACAGATTTACCAAGTCAGCACCAAACAGTAACAAGGCGTCGTCTGCAAGTGAAGCAAAATTGAGCACTAATGACAGTTTTGATGTGCCTGAACCTATATTTCATGATTCTACAGGTAATCGAATTATTGATTTCCAAGCTTTATTGGGAATTATTTCAATCCTGTGTTGTCCGGAATGCTATGCAACTGGATTGAAACTAACAGAAGATTCCAGGGAAGGCCTTTGCTCTAACTTGTGTGTGTCTTGCAGTTGTGGATTCATGACGGGCTTTACTTCTACCCGTAAAGAAAATAAAAAATTCACTCTCAATACTTTATTGGTATTTGGATTGAGATTGATTGGCAGGGGATTCACATCTGGTAAGAAGTTGCTATGTACTTTAAATTTGCCCTGCATTTCTAAAAACACCTTCAGAGCTCATGAACTCTAACTGCTGGAAGCAGTACAGTTTTGTTCTGAAGAAAATATGAAAGCTGCATCAACAGAAGTGCGAAATTTAAAAAAAAAGTACAACTTGTGGTGTTTCAGTAGATTGCACATGGCAGCGGAGAGGCCATATGTCGCTTAATGGCTGCGTCTCAGCTATTTCCATTGATACTGGGAAAATTTTAGATTTGGAAGTAATGACTCAGTATTGCAAAATGTGTGAAATGAAAGTGAAATCTGAGCATGAATGCTCTTAACTATAAAGGATCCTCAGGAAATATGGAAGCTGTTGGAGCTTTCAGAATTTTTGAAAGATCATTGATAAAACGAGACTTGCAGTACACCGAGTACTATGGTGATGGGGATTCCAAGGGCTTTTTACAAGTAAAGAATGTATATGGGGAAAACAGTGTCTCAAAACTCGAATGTATAGGTCATATACAAAAAAGAGTAGGCTCACGTCTAAGGAAACTAAAAAAGAACACCAAAGGACTTGGTGGAAAGGGCAAGCTAACTGATAAATTTATCGATAAACTGCATAACTATTACGGGATTGCCATCCGTAGCAATGTTGGATGTCTCGAAAAAATGCAATCTGCTGTAATAGCTGTTTTCTTTCACTGCTGCTCTAGCAATCAAAATCCCATGCATGGGCAATGTCCTACAGGTAAAGACAGCTGGTGAAAGTATAAACGAGCATTATGCGATGAAAAAGTACACATAGACAAAACAACAGGCCTTTCAAATTCAGTTATTAAAGTGATAAAGCCCACTTACTTAGCACTCTGTGACACAGATTTGTTAAAAAAATGCCTCCATGGCATGACCCAAAATAATAATGAAAGTTTTAATAATGTATTATGGTCTATTTTACCAAAAGAAATTTTTGTTCACAAGAAAACTTTGTTTTTGGGTTCACACATTGCTGTCCTATTATATAATTCAGGTTATTTTGGACTGTTGCATGTATTTAATTATTTAGGTATGGTAATTGATCCAATGATACTTAAAAACTACATGGGAATCGACACAGAACGTATTCAAAAATCAAAACGCCAGTCATTACCCTCAACAAAACTCTCCAGAAAACAGCAAAAAGCCAAAAAAAAGTCAAAATTAGCTAAAAATGAAGCTAAAGAAGGCTTAACCTATAAATATGGGGAGTTTTGAAAATGTTTTGTAAGTAGAAAAGTATTTATTTTGTGTTAAAAAAATTTTTAATGTGTTTTACGAGAAACTTTTTCAATATTTTTCTTCACGATAAAGTTCACTACACAAAATATTTTTAAGATAGTAAATTGAAATTTTCAGAACATGTTTTGTGTAGTTCTATCTGTGTTATGAATCAAAATCTAATGTCTGTATATATATATATATAAATATTTAATTGTTTTTTTTATGAAAAAAAAGGCATTAATTTTTTTAAAAATGAGTTTTTGCATACAATTTGGCGTATTTAAAAAACTTTTTCAAGTATTACAAATCTTTTGATACCTAACACAGATAAAGATGTTATTTATGTGCTGTATAAATATTATATGAATACACTTATTAGAATTTTGTGTAAAAGATTTGTCGTAACTGCAATTTTTCACCAAAATTTCGCTAAAAACGACAATTGTTATAGTGTATAAAATTCTCAGGAAAACAGCAAAAGGTTAAAAAAAATTCCAAATAAGTCTTACATGAAATTTAAAAGAGCTTGAGCTATAAATATGGTGAGTTTAAAAAATGTACAATCAGTAGAAAAATTTTCGCATAGCATTAAAATCTTTAAATGCATTTTCTGAGAAACTATGTTTTTCAATTTTTTTTCTTCACGGTACGGTTGACTACAAGATTTCTTTTTAAGATATTGACTTAAAATTTTCAGAGAATCTTTAATTTAGTTTTATCTGTAGTCTAGTCTATAATCTAATACCTGTGTATATATTTATTTATTTTATTGCACTTTTTGTGAGAAAATAACATTAGTTTTTGTAAAAAAATGAGTTTTTGCATAAAAATTTACATATTTCGAAAACTTTACAGAAGTACTATAAATTTCATAGTTATAATCACAGAAAATGATGTTATTTATGTACTGTATAAATATTATTAGAATATATGTATCAGAATTTTCAACACAAACCTTACCGTAATTGCAATTTTTCACTAAAATTTCACTCAAAATTCCCTATATTTCCAAAAATATTTATAACTTTGTAAAAACTGTGTTTGAATTCTTACTTTTATGTCCCATTACAAATAAAAATATGTTTACATAAGTGAAATTTTACATATTTCAAAAAAAGTGCTCCGAAGTGCTCCTTAACTAGTTTTCTAATTATTTATTATATTTCTTTAAAGTCGAATAAAAAATATGCATTTAATGGTTCACCTAGGCTTAAATAAAACAGTTCCAATTGTTTAATTGTTTATTATTCAGATTGTGTATTTAAATGTTATTTTTGAAAATCCAAAATACTTTTTTAAAACCAACAATTATTGAATAATTATAGGATCAATTTATTCGGATTTAGAAAAGATAAATTTGAATATTGACAATTGTATTAAACTGCAGCTTTGCTTAATTTTAAGTGATTTGTATTTTAGAAATTAAAAACAAAATTTAAAAAACTAAGTACATATTATCGCATTTATGAATTGATGTAGTGTAGTCCATCGTTTTTTCTGACTGATTGTATTGAATAAACTGTTAATTATACTTAAGCAAACTGAAAGAACATTATAAAAAAGCTCTTTCAACTGATTCCCAGCAAGTAATGAATGCACTGTAATATACAATCGTACTTATTCCAGTAAAAAATTATTATTTTTTCCTATTTTATGTAGTGCGTCACTGTAACATAAATCATAATAAATATCGTTTCAAAGCTGAAATCCACATGCTGTGATAGACTATCAAAATCAGCTTCGAATATCAGCATTTATGACATTTATAATAGCTGTATTACGTTTTTTTCCGTTTTATCATATTAATAGATAAAATTATTCCACAATACTAAAAATAATCAAACTTACTTAAAAAGTTCGACAAAGTAAATTCCTGGAAATGTTTTGTAACAAATAAATTTAACAAAATACACAACCTTGCCTACTAATACCAAGGAATTTAACATAGATACCTTTAAAAGATATTTTAAGCGTATTAAATAAAAGATAATCCCATGCAGAAAATATTTGTCAAACATTAGATAAAGAACATAAATGCAGAAATCTTGATTTAAATTATGAAATGAAATTGCAGCGTGGTTTACCAGAATTCACAATTTACTGAAATATAGGAGTAATCCGAAACGACACTTTTGTTGTCCGAAACGGATGCAGCAAAAGAGAGTACTAATATTAAGTTAATGGCTTTAGTTTAAGGAAGATGAATGAAAGGAATGCCAAATATGAGTCACACATGAATCGTCTACTCGTCCCCATAACAATTTATTATTAATGTCGGATGCTAACAGTTTATCAACGTGCAGTATTTAATACTATTTAGCTCCAAAATGTCTTTTTGTCGGGCCACAGGTCAAATGACTTCATGGCTAAAAGTCTGATAAAGGCTTCAGCTATGCGTGTTCTATTTACACCGGCCATGGTATTTATTTACTTCGCTTACAGAATTTGACTCTTTTAAGGCTGTCTTCGGCAAAAGTACGAGATCCTGAACTAAATGCGGAACACATTTATAGACGAACAGTTACACAATATTGATGAAATTTTGCAACATTATAACTCATACATTTGTTAGCAAAATAATGTTTCTAAAATTTCAAAATAGTCCATGAATACTATTTTTTTTCCATTTTAACACGTGAAGAAATAGTTCATCTAACACTACGGTGCAAGAGAAAAACCGCAAAACGCATTTTATGCCAGATAAAATGACTCAACTCGGTTAAAAATGTAAAGTATGATAAAATAAGTTGCTTTTTAAGGGATAGTGAATCCCTAATATTAAATTACTTTTTCATTCATTTTATATCTGAAAAATTGTACCTAGATGGGGTCGTATTCTTTAACATTCACCGAAGACAGCTTTAAAATGGGCTGCTAAACATTGCAATTGCACGCAACTGCAGTAAAGTGCCATCCTTTGACTCCTTTCCTCTCCCGAGAGAGCACAGCTGAAGTAAAGAGTTACAATCAGAAAGAAAAAAAACAGCTTCGAATTACTAATTTTCCTTGCGGAGAAATTATTATATATACGCGTACCATATTACGGCCATCGTATTCTTCAGAATAACAATGTGACTGCCTATATGTAAGTAGACGAGGTATTCAGATATCTAACTTTGATTTTTGGCAAATCCAGTTGCTAAATACACGATAGTGATATCTCTCTCAAGTTTGAGATGTAAAAATTATAAGTAAAGGTTCCCTCTCTAGATTTAATAGTAAAAGGTATAAGGTTTGAAACGAAAGCAGTGCAGCATATGAAATAGTCAGGATGTCTTTTTGATATAAATAAATGATGTGAGAACCAAAGTTGAGTGATTCATTGCGTAGAGCCAGATGTCTCAGTTGAATCTTGAGGACTTAGTTATTCCACTTTTTAAAGAGAGACAAAAGTATTTGATGCCTCGTTGAGAGAATCATGACATCAAAATAAGTCCTACAAGGAAAACACTGAACTGTTAAAAGAAAAAAATCCACACGATGTGCTAATACAAATACAATTTCCAAACAACACTGATTTATTCTTTACAATTAGCCACATTGATGTATTAGTGCTTAAATACGTGCTTTAGATATTTATCCTAGAGTTAAACTTTCCAAATAGCAGTTCTGTGTCGTTTGTTAGGCTTTAAACTCTTCAGCATTTATGATTTATATCATATCAATGCAAGGCTTTCTCGCAAGTTTGTCCTCATTTGATTGGTTTTTAATTGAGTCTTTATTAACGTCGAGCTTAAACCAACAATCGGGTATTGGCAATTAGATGTGACTACAGCCCTTTTGAGTGGTGGGTCTTCAAAAGTATGAGAACTTGCCGACAAAATCGACCACTGTCAGTAACCATGACCACTGGGATACAGGAAATAACCTAAGTATTTGATAAGCTATTTTCAATACAATTTTTTTACATTTAATAATATATCAGGATCTGGTTTACTGCATTGTAATTTATGAAAGATTCTAAAAAATGCATGAAGAAAATCAAATAAAAGTAGAAAAATTACAACATGTTTGTTTTTCTCAGAATTTGTTTCGCTAAATATTTAACAGAAGGCTAAAATCATGCAATATATTTCAAGTTTCAGAAAAAATCTTGCTTCATAAACATATTTTCTCCACAAAAATACATAGGATATGATGTTAAAGAATTGGGTTTTAATTTAATTTTCTGCTTATGTTAAAAACCATTATAAAATTAGGAAAAAATAGTATCAATTTTTTTCTTAAAGTTACATACAAAATACGTCATTCAAATATGTTCCCAAATGAAAAAAAAACTGTTTACATCAATTTTAAACTCATATGCAAATCATACAAGTAACATGCAGAATTAGAATTATATTTCAAAAACTTCAAGGACTGCAAAAAAGCATGCATGAAAAATTGAATATTTAATTTTCATAATTAAAATCATGTAAATTTTTCAAAAATATCTGCAGTGGAACCGTATATTTATGAAAATTATGTTTTAATAATTGTGTGAAGAACTGAAATTCCAGTCTACGAATAATGCATAAATTGACATCAAAGGATTTGAAAAATAACAGTAGATGTGAAGTTATGAAATATTAAATTAATGCGCTTGCTAACATTTTCTTCGTATAAATACATACTTGTTAAAATATAAATTTATTTAAACTGCTTTCTATTGTTATTTTTATATTTATTCCATTTAAGTTTAATAAAACGAATATTAATATTTTCTTTGACTTAGTCTTTATATTGAATTAAATTACAATTTGTATACATTTTTGATATGTATTTATGGGAGAAATTCCTCCATGATATTCCAAATTATCCAATGATAATCCAATGAATTATCCAAATTATTCCAATGCATTTCATACAAAATATGAAACATGATAATTAATTTCTAAGTTTCTTAAATATTAAGCTATTTTAAGAGAGAGCAAGAAATGTATAATTATGTATACTACAAAATTCAAGTAATAGTTTTACTGAGGTACTTGAGATAAAATAAAAATATTTTTAATGTAACTGAATAAAGTATATTCTGTGTCTCTAGATCACGTTTTTCAAAGAAACAAGAAAATCTAACATGGAATCCATTGCATTTAAGGAATTTTCTTCACTTTATTCATATAAATGATTTTTCCCCTTATATTTTCAAAGCAAACTGGGAGGAAAAATAATCTCTATTTGTGGGATGATGTGATTCTGTAATCTTTATATTTAACATACATATTCAATAAAAGAAGTAACGTATCTAAAGTACATAAATGGAAAGAAAATCATAACGACGTTGAGAATGAGAGTACAATTTCACTTTGAAGGTAGAGATAAAAAGGAAAAAAGTGATCCTTATCACAGCTCAAGTTGAAAGTTTAAGATTTGAAGAGACTTTATCACAACTAATATATCAAAAACATTTTTCCTCTTCATTCTTCTTAATTCCTTTTAAGTTTCTATGATTCTTTTCTACAAAAATATTCCACATGAATATGCGTGCAAAATATAAAGTGATTTGAAATATTTTTATTTATCTAGTGGTATAAAATATCACACATTATATGTATTTCATTTAAAAAAATACGTATTTCCCAGATGTTTTCCGAATTTAAAATATTGCTTTATATCAGCATTGGGAGATCGCATAGCGGAAAGATAAGTTTTCTATTAAGTTTCTATTAAGTACAGTTAACTTCCATTGACTGACTGCCCTTTGTGAGGTACTAATTTTCTAGAAACTTGATTTAATTAAAAATTATATCATAGGAGTACAAATTTGACACATTTACTAAGAGATTAGTAATACATTTTTAAGCAGTGCAAGAAAACTTTTTCTATTTAAATATATGTACACACACACGCGCGCACACACGCACACGCACGCACACACACGCACACACACGCACACACACACGCACACACACACAGATATATATATAATATATATATATATATATATATATATATATGTATAGGTATAGACCTAAATATAACTTATCAAGACAGTAAGAAATATTAGCCACATTAGTACAATATTAAAGTTTTGGCCTCATGAACCAAGATTGCAGTTTAAGGTATCCGACTACTCTTACGACAACTTCTGTTTTTGAAAAAATGGAGATATGGGGATTTTTTTTGTCCTTTTTACATTTCTTTAGTACCTTTTAAGAAAAATGTGCCAAAATTAAGAATAGAAAAAGAAATTATTATTACTAAAATGTAAGAATATTGGTAAAAATTTATAAAAAAATAACTTAAGTGCAGCCCATTCTGTACCAAATTCTTATAAACAAATTTTCATTTGTTCAATTCTGATTCATTGCTATGTTATTCATTTTTTAAATGACTTTCAAGATAAGCGATATTTTAATTTTTTCAAAAATTAGAAAACTTTATCTTAGTTTTCTTATACGAAATTGCTTAAAACAAGTGATGAGATTGACATAAGGGACTGTAAATTTTCTAAAAATACAGTGACTGATAAATCTCAAGATTTAAACGCTTCTAATATTATGCAGAATATACAAAAAAAATTCAGTTCATTATTTTCAAATTATTTTTAGCAATCGCTGGCCCCGTTTAAAAAAACACATTTCGAGTAAAAAGCATTTTAAATTATGACATTTTGCTTAAAGTAATGACATCTGCTTTTACTAAATCACTTGTAGTTTTTGTTTTAGTGAACAGAAAATAATAAACTTGGTACAATAAATTCATTAAAAAATTGTCAACTTTTGGCAAAATTCACAATTTTAGGTAATCGGATAACTTAAACAAAGTTTTGTGAGACTAGTCAACGTTTTCTTTGATCTCCTAAACAGGAATGTTATCTCAATAGCATCAAGATGAAGCTATGATAGAAGTATGAAAAGAGAAGCAATTTTATTCTTAGAAAAAAATGGAAACATAGCAGCAACTACTGAGCATTTTACATGGATGAAACAAATATAAGTCGATGGCGTACACAAAGTCATCTAATTTTTGCTTGTAAAGGTTTAACAGTTCTTGAAAATTGCTTTAAATTCTTCAAAACACATTTAAAAAAATGTTGCAAAATAATTGCATATTATGGCAAGGAAGACAACATCGCGTAGGAAATGGCGAGACGACATCAATTCCGAAGTCAGTGGTGACAATAGCAGAAATGAATCATTTTCGAAACATGGGACTGACGGTTAGTGTAATTATAGGTTGATGTACGTATTTGAAATATTCTTATACTTTTCAAGCAATTTAATTATCAATTATTATTTCTCCTTAATTTTTTAAAATGTCTTACGTATCGGATATCAATAGACCTTCTACAATTGTATTTAATTTTTTTCACAAAAACTTTTTGAGATTTTGGTGTGTGGCGCAGAATCGACGGATGCTTAGATTCGAGTAAATAAGGAATTTCAGTTTCAGTTTTCTCAGAGATTTTGAGGATTCAAACTTAGGAAACATCTTTTGTTGCAGATAGAGAACTCCCAAGTAACATATGTATAAGCAATTAGTATTGTGGTGGTATCCACCAAAATATAGATTTTCTGTTAAGGCTGTGCTTCTGAAACTTGCATTGTTTGCGACCGAATTTTCAACCGTAATTTTCCTCGTGTCTCCCTTCTGCAATAAAAATGTACCTTGACGGTAAGGCTACAATACGAATTTAAATAAAGACCATACAATTTATCAAGATATTAATTAAATTTTGTATATAACAAACTGAGGGAAAGCACTATTAATTGTTTTAGACCTTTGTTTTCGACTTTTAATATGCTCGTGACCCCTACATAGAGTTATCATGACCCCTAGAGGACGCTCCTTACGGTTTGAGAAACGTTGTGTTAGGGAACTAATAAATTTCAAAAGTTTACGAAGTTTTGTATTGGAAATACTCAAGACTGGACTTGACCGACGTTTAATTCTAGAGCTAGCCAACCATTTCCCTCTCCTTATTTAGAAAACAGAGAAGCGCCTGGCGCGTTTCGTTGCCAATCTCCGGCTTCAAAGTCACACGCACGAAGGTTGACAAGGAGCAATGTTCGAATAGCAGTTCAAGTTACGTCCAAATAGAAATGGTTCTGCGTTACGTGTCCCTTTTGAAGGCATGATACATTCCACCTTTGAAGAGACGTAAGAAGAAAAAAAAGGGAAACACACCCAGATGCTCCAAGACACTCCAACAGACTCTACAAGAGACCCCCACACTTTCTCTCTGCCTGGTTTCAAAATTGGCTTGTATGCTGTCACACTTACAATGACCTCTCAAAGTTCAGGATAAAGAGCATCATAATGTGTCATTAGCAGCCTTCACATTAGTAATCTGGCCTTAAAAGCTCCCCATCAATTTTAAGAAAACGATTGAGAACAAAAACGTGTTATGTAGTCAATCTCACTATGATTACGTAATTAAATTTTCCACTTCAAAGGTTTGATAACATCTAAAGGAATATTATTTTTGCGAACTTTAAATTTATATTAATATTAGTATCCAAACACTCACTTCCAAATTTTGTTCAACAAATTCTCGCTTTTAAATAACCTACTGCAAGGGCCGATATTTTCTGAAGGAAAAGGTCTCAGCAAAATAAATAAATAAACACACACACACATGTATATATATATATATATATATATATATGTATATATAATATCCCATAGACCTTTCTTTTTGTAAAAGGTTCGATCATATCCCTTTGCAGATGACGGCAATTTTAGTCAAAAACAGCATTACATAGCAACGCTCTCTAGCGTGCTTATTAAAACGCTGAGGCGATTGTTTTCGTCAGAGGCCCACTAACCATCGACTAGGAAGCATCGTTTTAGCGCGTCCACGCTCTTTCGCCACAACTGGCGGTAAGTCATCAGCACATCGCATAATGAGTTTTATTTAATCTCTAACGTCCTCCCAACACTATCTATTCTTCCTATATTAATGTTTCTATATTAATGTGTGCCTATAAATTTTCCTACATAAATGTCTGCATGTCCTAATTTCTATTTTGTAAATATTCCCCATGTAAATATTCTCCTATAACTAGCCATACATCGTAAAAACTCCTAGACACCCCGCCAAATAAAAACCCCGCTATCTGAAGAATCTAACTTTTTTGGAAGATTTCGGTTTGATTCCCATATATATATATATATATATATATATATATATATATATATATATATATATATATAAACAGCTGTGATTTGACGAAGATACTAATGATATTGTCGCGTTTGGGTCTTTCTCTAAAACCTTGTCTCTACGATTACTCTTCAGAAATCTTCTACGCTTTTCGGAATTGTAAATTTATTTCCTCTTTCCAGATTCCATCAAAAGTTGGGTATTTTTCACAATATTGTGGATTTTTTTTTGCAATATATAATGGACTAAAACAAGTTTGTCTTAAAATCAAAGTATATTAGAACTGAACATTCAGGAATTTTAATTTTTTTCAATATCAGAAAGGAATAAGTAACCTTATGCTTAGTAGATATCTGTTTTAATTTTTTTTATTGTAAATTTAATGGAGTATTTATATATATTTTTTTAAATTTAAACTATACATACTTCATTAAGTAATAGATATATTGATAAAATA
This sequence comes from Trichonephila clavata, assembly GCA_019973975.1. Classification (NCBI taxonomy): domain Eukaryota; kingdom Metazoa; phylum Arthropoda; class Arachnida; order Araneae; family Nephilidae; genus Trichonephila; species Trichonephila clavata. The sequence continues at coordinate 1,910 of BMAO01014096.1, read as the reverse complement.
GATAGTTGATAGCTGAAATAGATAATAGATTTATAAACAGATAATTGATCGATAAAAAAGATAATATAGAGTAAAATTAAGATACTTTTATTATCATTAGAATATATAGAAGTGTCACTTTTCCGTTACTATTCCAATCTCTCTCTCTTTCTCTGTTTATATATATATATATATATTTTTTTTTATGTATATATATATACTCTAAATATTGAAATAAATTACTACAATGGGAAATTTCCATAAATATATTTTTGTAAAATCCAACTATTCTATTCTAACAAAATGTACGTATGTGTGTTATTTGTTCTCTCGAAAATCAATTATCTCTTCACATCATAATATAATTTTATATACAAAAGTCGTACATATTGCGTTGCCTCATAAAAAATTCATACCTTGCTTCTTAATGTGTGTGTGATATAATTATTCTTATAAAAATACTCTTAAGAATATTATTGAAATTTTACAATTAATTTTGCTATCGAAATGACAACTAATCTGTAGTACACAACAAACGAACGATTGATTACTTATTGAAAAATGAAATATGGAGATAAGTATATTTTATAGTAATAATAACTTATTTATTTGTATGTTTCATATATTGCAAGCACGATAACATTTAAAAAGATTAACTTTTATTTTAATATATCCGATTATTCTGAGATATATTATGATTTTTCCCTCTATTTGAAACATTAAATATATGATTGTATACTTCAACCGAATATTTTCGATGATCACTAAATTTTTGTTTTGTAAAATTAATATTAATAAGTAAAGTCAAATAATTTAACAAATTGAGAATTGAACAGTCATGGAAGTTTTTTTTTATTCTTTTATTGCTTATTATTATTACATTAAATGTTTATTATAACAATTAATTATTTTGTTATATAGTTTGTATTTAAGTGAACTTAAATATACATGAATAAAAAAATAGAAATGCATTTGAAGTTATAAGAATATACGTAAATAAAATCATTTTTAAGTGGCTTTATTTTGAAAATTCATATGTTATAAAAAATTGTAATTTATCTCCCATTCTACTTAATATATCAGCTGATGCTTTCTAGAAGAGCAAATATTCTAAGCTCAATTTATCTTTCAAGTTTCTTGATTTTCTTTTCCAAACTGCTCAAAAAATTTTTCCATCGATAAATATCTTTAAAAAACTGGTGTTTTACTTTTCAAGAGTTTCATATTTTATATATATAGAATTTTTATTTTGAGCAAATGAAAGTAAAATTTAAAAATGCCATACATCAGACAGCACACAAATAGACATTTCAAAAAATTTTCAAGAAAGAGAAGAATTTGATTAAATTATTAAATGTTAATTCTATTTTTATTTATTTTCTACTTAATTTGAGAATAGATTAATGTAAAACTAAAAAGAACTATTACATAAGAAGATAGTTTTTATAAATTATTATATAACCACTATTTTCTATTATTATTTAATCATTTCGTTAGAATATGAGTTTGTTTTCTTAACATTATGTATCCTTCAAAAAATTTCAAATTTATTTCTCTTTTAGCGAAGAAAATTATTTCCTACATTAGGGAGAGAGATTTATAGTTTAATATAAAACTAAAAGTTTTAAATTTTATAAGTGTTAAGTGAAAGTAATTTTTTTTCACGTTTACATAAATGATATGTTTATTTAAGGAAATTAAGGAAAGTTTGGTTTTTATTAATGTTGCTGGAGATTGAAGTTTTCAATTATGATTAATTAAATAAATTGAAAAAAGAAAACTAATATTTACGCCTTTTTTAATTTTAAAAGTAATCATATTTCTTTTCTTATAACTTTTTAAAAATATGTCAAAGAAAATAACGTGTCTGAAAATCTCTTTGTTTTTGAAGATACAGTTATATATGGATGATATTCTTAATAACTTTAACA
>BMAO01014095.1:0-37504 GCA_019973975.1 Trichonephila clavata | reverse complement strand
TAGTTTTGAGAGGTAGTGGAAATATTTTCTAGTAAGATTTAATTTTTATAGGTTGTAAATTAATTTAAATGTGTTGGGTACAATTCCGTTAACTGAGAATCGCTAAATGTTACTATCTATATAGCAAGGGCTTCGATATACGAGTAATTTTGTTGGATACCAAGCCATGTAGTTATCATAGGCAACGAGCAAGAGGACATCACGGTTAGTAATGACCTCTTTACTTTTAGCTGTTTCACTGTGTGACATGAATCGTGTCATTCTGCGTCACATTAAAACAGCATGGCAAGAATCATGGAGTTTACAGATACAATAAGATGTACTCCATGAGTTCTAATAGCATCATGGTCTATGTGAAGAACCGACGTCAAGATGACTCGCAATCGCATTCTCATTTTACACAAAGGCATTTGTTACTCGATGAGATTACTCAAGGTCCCGTACTTTGTTCCATTTTAATAAATTGCTCCATTTTTAATCATCGTACAATTTTTCTTTCATTCGTCTATTTTATCCTTGTCTGACATGTTTACGTCCTCCCTCCCCACTAAAATCTATTTATTTTTATTTTAAAAATTGGTTTTTTAATCTTTTTTTCCCCTTCAGATTTTGCTATTACTGCTGAAACTGTTTCTATCGATCTTTTTGGATCTATTTTATTGCGTTCTTAATATTATAACAAATATCTGGCGGCGCAATTTAGCAAAATTGGTTCTTGTGCCATTAAACCATACATTAACTCATTCCCTGTTACCGATGTGAACAATACTGCCATCAACCGCACACGAAATATCGCCAATTGTAATTTTTTTTCGTCATTCTCCGGGAATTTTTTAGAATCAATTCAGTAAAAGTAGCACTTATTTGTACATATCTTGTGTATCGTCTTTCAAAGTAACTACTTGTAAAGTTCCCACTAATCGAAAAATATCCATTTCCCCGTCTCAGCAAACTGATAGACATCCTGAAATCCATTAAAGAAGCGGTTCTTAAACAGTAGTCCACGGTCCCTCGAAGGTCCTCAGCGCTTTTCTAAGGGTTCGGTGAAAGTCTCTGGTTTAATACTAAGATTGCCCTTTTTACAACTCAAAGGTCTCGTGTAAAAATTGAAAGATGTGCCATCCTGTACTAGATCACTAAATTTTCCTGAACGAAAAACTCTACTAGAACATGTATATGGATTAAAAATATTCAGTTTTTTATTCTTTGCTACTACACCCATTGCCATAAAATCTGCGCACCGTCAAAAAGAAAAGAGATTTTACATATGTAAGTAATACTTTTTGATATAAGTAAGTGATTAGAACATCAAAAAAGGATCATTTATTGCAGAAAAAAGTACAAATGAGGGAACGGAAGGTTTAGTACTTTGTTGGACCTCTTCTAGCGCAAATGCACCATGCGATACAAGTAGGCATTGAAGCATACAAGTTCCGTATGATATCCTGTGTCCTCACGTTCGACAGTTGCTGTAAACGCGCCTCTAGTTCGACCAAACTCGTAGGCTGCCCAACTTGCCATCCCAAATGATCTCAGGTATACTCGATTGTTGAGATCTGGGGATCGAGCAGGCCACGAAGGGTGATAATGTGGAGGAGGCAGTCCTGTGACATCCTTGCTGTGTGTGGCCAAGCATTACCTTGTTGAAAAATGGCTCTTGAGAGCCTTGCCATGAGGGCCAATACATGTAGCTGTACGATGTCAGGGATGTACCGCTGGGTTGTCATTGCCCCATGCATCAATTTTAAGGGTGACCGTTGTGATGTACCGGTTGTCCTTTCCCTAATTTCTGGGGAAAAAGTGGCCTAAAAGGGGGTCAAGAATTCTGACCCCTGTTCCCATGACCATCCCTTAGATGTCCGAGAGCTAATATATCCTCAGGCCTGAGTGGATTTCCGTTTCCCGCGCATCTCGGACGATAGCGTGTCTAGAGAGAAGAGCCCCACATTATGCGCCGGAAAAGATCCCACGCTTTGAGGAGCCGACGGACAAGGGGGAAAGGAAGAGCCTAAGAAGGGAACAGAAGAAACCTAGGCTTTAAAAAGTACGGTGCGAGAATTTGCGGGGAGAACCGTTAGAGGCCTTGGACTAGCGACAGGAGAGCCAGAAACGAACTGCGTTTGCACACACGATTGAAGTCGGAAAGCGAAAGCCAAAAGGACTGTGGCCCCTATTGCAGATAGAAAGGTGTCGGGTAAAATTTCACGAGTTTCTCATGATAATGAGAATTCTTTAGATGAGCTGGACTTTACAGTGAAAAAGACTTTTAAATTGTGCCCCGATTGCGAAACAATTGTAAAAGTATTCAAGTATATTTAATAAATGTACTTTGATAAGCTGATTCAAGTCACCACACCGTGTATTGTAAGCAATGGCACTTCATACCATCAGGCCAGCTGTGGAAGTGCTGTGTCAAAGTAAAGGGAAGGCAGGATTGAGGCGTTCACCACGGGCCTCCACACATGATTACGATTGTCATCACTGCTCAAATTGAATTTAGATTCGTCGCTAAAGATGGACTTGGTACCATTTCGTTGCAGTCCAATCCCGTCGTGCGTGACACCGCTCCAAACGGAGGTGTCGGTGGGTGGATGCAGCACACTTAATGAACACCACGATACCAGATGTCTTTCAGCCAGGCGCCTTGCGATGATTTGGGAAGTTACAGGGGTCCGTAGTGAAGTTGCTGACTGTGTCTGAAACGCGACCAATGAGGCAGTTGGCTCTACGCGTGCGCATCGTATGATGTGATGGTCTTCTTGACGACTTTTCTATCGAGGGTGTCCCGAGCCTGGTCGCCGTGTAAATGACGTCTCTTTTGTCCACTGGTCCCAACACCTTTTCACAGTCAAATCAGAACAGCCTCCTTAACGAGCTACTCTCCTAGCTGACAACCCAACTTCCATCATCCCGATGATTCTTCCCTTCTCAAACTCTGATAGCTGCTCATATTGTTTTCAATGGTGGTGTAACGGCATGTCTACCTCAACGTTTCCTTTGCAAAATATTAAGTACACTCAAATAAACTCTGCTTGCCTGTTTTATACTCCAAGGAAAACGAAGTTCAACGCCCTCTAGTCGCATTACTCAATGCGTAATCGTGCTGCATTCCTAATCAGCATATCTGCCTGATATGTACCTTCATGTCTAGTTTCGTTACGATCCCACAATTATTTCTTGGGGCGCACATTTTTATGGCAGTGAGTGTACACAGCCATTACTACAAAGTAATATTTTCACAAAGTAGTGGGAACACGTGTGCAAATACTATGAACTGACATCACTTGTGAAGGAAATGCTATACCAAACTTCTTATTGAAAATGTTATAATGCATTTATTTGAAACTAGTATTTTATAATATTTTTAATTATATGTTTACTGATTTCTTAAAGGAAAAAAAAAGGAATGCTAACAAAGTCTATATAAGTATCAAAGACCAGCCTTAGGATTATTGAAAGATCTTTAAATCACCCAGCCATGTTTTGGGAGTCAGGGAGGGGTGTTTAAAATATTGGAAGTTCGTGGTGTCAGACTGACATGTAAAGGGGGGGGGGTTAAAAACCGCGCTGCCTTAAAAGACACCAGATGAAGAACCTCTTTTCAAACAACATTAGTTCAAATCAAGTACAACTAAATTTTTGTATAGGCGTCCTCCTCGTATAACACGATTAATTCGTACCGTGCTATAGCCAAACCGTGTTATACGAGACTTTTTTTTGTTTATTTAATTGTTATTTTGTCTATTTATTAAATGAATTATATGTACATAATATAAATCAGGACAATAAGTAGCGTGTTACGCGAAACTTTGAGGTAATACAAATCAAGGAAACGTGTACCGGGTTATATAGAAATCAAATCTTAAGAAGGAAAATTTTATGATGGCTGAAATTTCGTTCTAATAAAACAGGGATGGGCATTACGTCGATCGCGATCTACCGGTGGACTGCTAAGACATTTTGGGGTGACCGTCTTTACTAAGACCTAAAATGCGCACATTTAAAGAAATATATTTGGGTTCCACCAACGCCAACTATACTGAAGAACTGACTTATTACAATCGCTGTGACTGTGTTTACCTACACAAATCATTCGATAAATGTGTAGATGACACATGTACCTCCATTGGAAGCACAAGATGACGCTTAACACGTTTACTGCAACCATAGGGGGTGGCCGCGGTAGCCAAGTGGTCAAGGTATCGGATCATGGCTAGCGTGTCATGAGTTCGACCCCAGTACCACTGAAGACCCGCCGTGTAGGGAAGCGATGCACGTTAAATCTGTCGAGAGCTCAAAACGTCCTCCTGTTGGTATGGTGTGGTAGTTAGGAGAGGGGGTGCCAGCTCAGGTGTCGTATGCGTCACTTGACCATGGTTCAAAATGACGCTGTCCGACGCCAAAAGCCCTCGTGTAGCTGAACAGTGCGACGTTAATATTCAATCATTCACTCGCAATCATAGGGAGAAAATGTGATCACTGCGGTGCCAGTCTCTGAAATGATTTTTCCCCGCACGCCAATTGAAGGGGAGAATAAAGGTTGGTGATCAGCTCTTCCGCAATAGCAGGGGATTTGCTGTTGAGACACCCTACACCTCGCGCTGCCACGGAATCGGGCTCTCGAGTTGATTGTTGGGTTGAGTTGATCCAGTTGATGGGTCCCACGATGGCTCGGGAATCGGCAGCGGCCAAATATAAGTACATACGTCGGTTTCAGATTCATCGGTTCAAGTATTTTATTTATATTTCCACGCACCATGGTCTATATCATAGGTTCTCAACGTGGGCGTTTGAGGCTTTCAGGGGGGAGTTGAGAAGGCACGGAGGAGCTTGGACAGATTAACCAAAAAAGACTAAAAAAATACGCTGATTATGTACTAACAAAAGTAAACTTGAATACTGTTTACCTTATGTTGATAGTATATATTTAAATCATTTCTATATCACATGTACGAAAATTCACATATTTCAATAGTTCGGGAAGTGGATGTGAAAAACTTAAAGATTATATATATATATATATAATAAACATTCAGACCTACATTAAATTGAATGATATTGTGCATTTTAATTTCTGTAGTGCACGTGTTGTCTTTGCCTGTGAGCAGTAGGAAACATGTTTCGTCCACTGCATTTCATTACGTATATTATCCAAGAAACATAATTAAATATGTTAACCAGGAATTAACGTGATTCTTTAAAGGCTGAAACTGTCAATTTATATTTATTTTGAAAGCAAAAGTTTATTATGAATTACTTCGTATCATCAAAATCCCTGCCTGTCTTTATAACAGGTAATCTAAAAATCTTTTATTCCACTCTTTTAAATGAAGAAGAAATTCAGTAGCGTTTCAATTCCAACACTATCCTACCTATGACTAAAATATATATTACACATTTAAATATATTTGTGGCAATAGATATTTCAGATTCGCAAGTAAAAAAACTGGGATTTTAGAAAAAAAAAAATTCCTTTAGTAATGAGATTTTTTAAAATTTAACTGTTTTCACCATGTATTATGTACACTCTTATTTCTCTAGAGTGGGAGGGGGCGGTATAGAAATATTCACTAGAAAAAGAGGGCGATATCGAAATATTTATTAGAAAAGAGGGCGCCAGTTCAAAAAAGGTTGGGAACCTATGGTCTAGATGACGTTCATAGTTGTTCAAGAGTTCCACTTGACAATTTTGTATTACTTGTTTTTTGTAGCAAAAATAGTAATGTTATATTTTAAGATAGTTACAATGTCAAAAGCAGGTGTTAAGAAAGGAAAACATACAATTTTAATACAGAATGGACACACCTACGACACTGAGTGGACCGTAACACCTTAAAAACAAGGGAAGTAGCCCGTACCCTGGAGAAGTCCGCTAACTCCTGTAATAAAACATACAAATCAAAAAGTAAGTTAACATCAAGTTTTTTCTAACCAAAAACAAAGTTATTAAATACCTAAATTAAAAAAACAAAAACAGTATTCAAAAATTAATAATTATTGTTATAAAATAAATAGAAACGGCTTATTATAGCGTCACAAAATCCATTTTCATCATCCCTTCATCAGAAATTACAGCTAATCTGTTTTCCCCCCTCAAATTTCGTTGGAAAAACTCCTTTTTACTAGTTTTTACATCATTACAGAAGTTGTCTGACATAGCTGCAAGAACTTGTATGTTTCGATCTTGTGGCTTAAGAATTTATAAAGAGCTAAGGAACTTTGAAATTCACTTTTGAATTATCTGTTACGTACTACTAAAGGGTATAATTCAACAAAAAATTTTAATTTAATTAATTTAAAATTAATGCTAGTTTTGTGACGGGTAATATCGAAACCTTTTTTCACAAGTACCGAGTCACACGAGAAACACCAGTACATCTATTTTAAAATTTATTTCTGTGGCAAAATGCTAGTTAAGCTCAAAGCCAGAGAAAATAAAATAGTATCGGATTTGGCAAACAGTTCGTTTTTTTTTTGTATTGCTCTTCTATGTAATATAACAAGAATTTGCCAAATTAATGATAGATAAAAAAAGAACGTGGAAAGCCACGCAATAGAAGTGAAACTTCTTTGGTGAGGCCGTAAATGTAGGAATAGATCTAATACTAAATTGCTGAGATAACTTTAATCAAATAAAATTCGAACTTCATCTATTGTATGAAAATATTTTTATTCTTTTTTCTGCATCATTTTCCAAGAAAGACACTATAGGTGTGTGGCAATTAAAGTAGGATATAAATATAGTCGATTGTGGTCAATCAAGAAAATGTGAGGAAACTGCATCTATCGTGGTTCCGTATATTGTTTTTCCTTCTCTAGAATCAGTATTCATTATCAAATTCAGTGTCCGTTTCAAGAATTCAATGAGTGGCTTTGCTTCTTCTGAAGCAAAATTAACATTAAAGTCTCCAGTTAAGATAATCGGCTTTTAATCATCATCGGATCCAATGATTACAGCAGCCTCTGATGTGTACAGCACTAAAACTTTATGGATAAAGATGATAAAAGCTGTGACAGAGCTACCTGGTGAAAAATAGACTTTCACCAGGAATTGCTGCTAGTTTTGCTTTTTTTCTTTCACGGAACTCTTTTCCTATTTTTGCATTTGTTGTAGGCTATCTGACCAGAATTTATTTTGTTTCAATGGAAATAAAATTAATAATATAAACTTAATGCATCACCAACAGAAGTCACTGTGTTTGTTTACAAGACGCTATCCGTAGCGATTCTGGTGTGAACGTTAGTGACATATACAGAATTACCCCTGACACTCCCGTAATGGGAAGAGCCATATAATGATTGCTTTGGGTGCGTTTATTCGTTGAAAACGGCACGTTTATTACATAAAAACTACGAAAATACGCCACGCGAGTTCCTTACGAGAGTAGCAAAGGTGTACCCACACACACACGTAATGTCACCAAGAACCTAAGCGCTTTTCGTCCATAGCAGCAAGATATACTTTTGATGTACAATTCCCCTTAGCTATCGTCCAACTTTTTCACGGATGTGACGCAAGTCATGTGGTGTACCCCCTCCCCCGCTCTTTTTTCCTCCCACTCGCTATCTCCTCACCATGGCGACGTTTCGGGAGAATGGGGGGGAATCACTACTTCCGTTAGCTTTTTCACTGTTACGCAAAACTGGGTAAATTTCACATTCACTCCCGTCCGCAAAGAAGTTTCACTTCAAAAATGTGTATTATAAAATAGGATCCCAATTTTTATCATTTTAGGAGGGACTGACAGTACAGGATGTATCGAACTACCATTGCAGGAGACAAACACAAGTGCTTTTTCGAAAAGTATTGGAGGATTTCAAGTGGAACTTGCACGATATGGAACTGTTGATGGACATCGGTTGCGGTTCAGGTGAAAGATCTACCCAATACCTAACTTTTCTTTATCCTCGAGCCACTGAAATAATTGCTATCGATCCACGAAAGGAACTTATTGCAGAAGCGAAAAAATTTCACCAGTATCCAAAGGTGAATTATGTCGTTGCAGACATTGCAGATTGGTAAGCGACTTCTAGAAACTTTTTTTTTTTTTTAAGTTTGAACATTTGAACACAAGAAGGTTTTTGACGTGAAACTCCAATTTGTCTACAAACTATGTCAAATGCATGCCAATGTTAACTTTTAAGATTATTTTGTAAATTTTAGAGGAGCATTTTAAGACATCATCACGTCTAATTTTGGAAAAATTGTTGCTTCTTGATCGGTAGAAGTGTTTCGCTAAAATGTTGTAAACAAGATTTATAAAATTTAATAGAAATATAATTTTTCAGTTCCAACATTTTCAATCACTCCAAGTAAAATACTTCATTTAATACCTGTACATGAGGCGTAGCTACCGTCGTATCAATGATGCGGGGCCCCCAAGCTTCAAGGGCCCCAAAATGTGCAAAAATAAATCGTAAAATGTCGAGACTCCATCTAAAGGGCTTCAAAGAAATTTCCCGTATCGAAATTTCTTTGAAGCCCTTTAGATGGAGTCAGGAATAGATACGCCAGTAAGTAGATTGGAACTTTTTGTAACGGAATATTAAACAACCAATTGGCGAGCAACGCGAATTAAGAAACTGGTTGTCGTGCAAAATTAAGAAAGTTAAATTTCGACAATAGATGTTTTGCGAATTACGGCGCAACATGAAGACCACTCTTGATGTACTGAACTGGCTTTGGAAGATGTATATCTTATGCCAGGTAATAACATTACTCGGGCCTCAATGACTTGTTAGATTACAAATTCATATGAACAAAAAATAAATCTATATGCCTCATGTGTATATATGTTACCGTTAAAGTGTATCTGTCGTTTTTTCCAACTTGTTCCATTTCATTGGGAAAACCATTCTTACACACACCTTACTCTTATACTAGCATTCTAACCACGTCATCTCCAGCACGTATTCAAATGCACATCTCAAAAGTTTCTAATTCTCATTGGCGAGTGTGTGTAGATTCGGATTATTTTATAACTTTATTACATCTTATTTTGACTATTATTCATTAAAATGAATTTTTAAGAAAAATTTGGAATTTTCTTTCAGGTATTCGTTGGAAATGTGGGAAGAAAAAGTATCGCATATGGTCTCTTTACGCTATCTGAACTTCGTACTAGATCTGCGAGTTGCTTTTCAAAATATGTTCAGATTACTGAAGGTTGATGGAGAAGCGGTTTTATTGTTTCCAGCTGGAGGAGAAGTTTACCAATGCATACAAAAAGTAGCACAGAAACCGAAGTGGAGACCATATTTCATTGTAAGAATACTATATATGTATGATTTTTTTAAACCATGCTTTGACAGAAATTTAATTAAAGGATTATTTTAGGTGATTGGGGTATCTTTGAGCTATGTTTGGCGTGGTTTTGGTAGCGTATGCGACAGGAGAGTCAAGAAAAGAGTAAGAAAAACCAAGAATCACGCAAACGCGAATAATTAGAAATGAATCTTGTAATCTACTCGTCAAGGGATCGTATGGCTCACCTTTAAAAAATCTGCTAATTTAAAGTATCTAATGTTTGTTTTTTGACTATATATACCCTGGGTAGGCATTACGTCGATTGCGATCGATCGGTGGACTACCAAGACAATTTGGAGTTACTGCCTGAAGATTAGCCGTCAGTAACTGAAAACGGAAATATTCAAAATTGGCTGACAGTACGCGGACTGAGTCGTCTACTGACTATAATTACGAGAACTAACTTAGATGGAAATGTTTTATTTTTTAATGTGTTTTGAATTGTGTTTGATAATAAATGCATCATCTGCCCCCCACCTCCCGCGAAGCGGGGTGTATGTTACGCCACTGATATTAAACATCATTTTGCTTAGAAATCTAGAAAATCTTTCAATTTTGAATTACCAAAGAAAATATTTTTTTCTTTGGTAATCTTTCTCTACGAGATATAAAAGTGATAATTTGGGCCCAGATATAGTTAGTCTGATGAATTAAGGCTTTTGTGTAGAGGTGATTAAGTGGCTAGCGGCCGCCAGGAGCCCCTGGTGCTTGAAAGGGCCCCAAACTTGAGCAATTAATACCACAAGATTTGTGTACAATTTATTCGCGTAGAAGGCTTCACGCACAGCAAGTCACAGGGCATTCATACTGCTTTATATTTAGAACAGTAAACACGTCTTAAGACTTCTTGAAGCCCTGGGCCCTTTCGCAAAAGTAGACCCTGAGCCTCTACACAATGTAGGCCCCACCTTATGACTCATAAAAGTAGACGGTGCGTAGCATACGTTTTCAAATACTGGTACAAACCCGAAACGAATAAATGTGTATGACTTACAATCGCACAAATCGGTTCGACCGACGTCCGCCTTTTGACTGAATGAGTAATAATGGTATATAGGGATGGGCCTAGGTATATACATGGATGACGGTCATCACATGTAGCCAATTGGCATATCGTCTAAAATTCCCAGTTGTTCGGAGAATACAGCCGGAAATAACATTTGATCATTTAATTTATTCAAATCATGATCTTATTAAGGATGTGTCGAGAATGACACAAGGCCCCCACTGTCATCGAGGCCCTGGGCCCGGACCCAGCTGGCCAATGCCTTAAGACGTCCCTGACTGTATATATTTATATTTGAATTTTCATGTTAAAAATTAGTGTTGAGTTTGGTGGCTGATAATACACAATTGGATCAATTCTTGATATTATCTTGGGTTATCAGCTCTGCAATTTCTGTAATGCACCTTTATACACTGAGTGGCCAAATTATTATGACAACTCTACACTTATACGGAGAACCACAGAATTAAGAGAATGCAGATATTGTGAAGCCTCAATTGCACTGTTGCTTACGAAAGAAATAAGGAAAAAACGTGATTTAACTGAATTTGAACGTGGAGTGATTGTATGCGCTCGAAGCGTCGGAACCAGTAGCTGCAAAACAGCTGCACTTATTAAGTGTTCAAGAGGAACACACAGTTATTAATGTTTCCTGGGAGTGAACTCCCAAGCAGAAAAAAATAGGATCTAATTGCCAGCTTCAAAGAATTAAAATTTACAAATGCATCAACGAGAAAAAAAAATTCAGAAATTGTGATTATAAAGTAAATGATGTATTCTTTCAATCAAATATCAGAATTGTTTTAAAAATTTTCTTAATATATTTAGGATACTGTCCTGGTTCCTGAAGCGATTGAAAGGCAGTGGGATAGGGAAACATACGACACAGTACTGGAAGAAGCAGGTTTCACCGACATCGAAGTCTCGGATATGGAGACAGTAACCTTTGTGTACCCATCAGAAGAATTATTCAAAGGTAAATGCTTTACTACAATCACTCTTGAAGTAAATAATTTTTTTAGTAGAGCAAAATTAATAACCGTGCAGTGGATCCCGGATTAGTCTTTCCAACTATATGTTGCTTAGAAAGGCCGATATGCATTGGATCCGTCAAGATTTAAAATCCTCAAACTGGAGACGCATGGTCTGAAAAGAGCTGAATGGCCACTTGAATTAGTTATAGATTATCATTGCCAACAATTTTCTTCTAATTCTAAAGCGACGCAATTAAAGCCAACTGTTCGAATTGATTGATAATTTAGCAACGCCTCGCTTACAAGCATAACGAGAGCTATTGGTGTTGGATTTTATTTTTAACCCTGTGGGATTACAGGTATAGCATTTCAGATAGCGCTCCTCTCTAACTCCCATGCCAGGCCCCTATGAGGACCTAGAGCACCGATAGATTTATAGTTCATCTACTTCAGTGCATGGGATAACGCGATTACCGCGTGTTGAAGGTTGTGACCTCGGGACTAGCGTCGTCGAATCGAAGGTTCAAAAACTAGTGCCACTGAAACTCACCGCGTAGAGGGGATGAGGTACATTATAAATCTGTCGTCGTTTGAAATTTTCTTGTTAGCATGGTATGGAAGTTAGTAGAGGAGATTTCAGTTTAGATGTCGTCACTTGTGTGACCGTGGTTCAAAATTGCGAGGTTCATCACCTTCATCAAATAAAAATCAAAGTTCTATTGAGAGCTCTTTCTTCACTATCGCGATATTTCCAGATGGGCCCTAGACTTTCTCGGCCATTCCATAGTGTCCTGTTCTTGGGCAAATTTTACAATTTGTTACCTTAATAGTTTTCAAGTCTTTTTCCAAGAACTCAATCCACTCATATTTTGTTCTATATTTACCATTTATCAAATGAAGTAGCCAAGACAATCCTTTCAGTGCCTCGAAGGTCATTCAATCTTATTAAGTTCTCATTTAATCTTCTGTATTACTATAAATTTAATAATATGACTGTTTAAACAATTTGTATATATTTCCGAATTGGTTCTTTATCGCCAATGATTATTTAATTCCACAAAATATTCTTGAAATTCTTCCAAATAAACCAAGAGTGTCTCTCAACCATTGCCCATGTTTCAAAAGTGTATGCGAGAACGACCCTGATAAAAGTTTTTTAAATGAGAAGTTTGATTTTTCTGCTGATGAAAAATTAGATTTTAAATATTTTTGCAATTTAGAAAACATTTGTTAGTAGATTTGGCTTTGCTGTGAGCGTCTGGTGTGTGTTAATTTTAGAACTCAAATAACTGAAACTATTGACCGTTTTAAATCTGAATTATTCTATTTCCAAAAAGATTATATATACGGAAGAGAAAATGGCGGTTATTTAAATAAAATTATCGTTTTTTTCTGGAATTTGTCTTTTAAGTTAAACATCTGTTCCGTTGTCGATCTTCTCTTATGAAATCCACGTTGATTATCACCAACAATATTTTCAGTACAAGTTAATAAGCTGTTGAATAGTTTACAAAAGGTGCAGAACAGGCTTATACTTCTATTTGAAAAATCCAAGATATCATCTTTTATATGTGAGGCAGATGATGCTCATTGTCCCATTGAAAATGGTGCTAACTCAGGCATCGTCCGTGTCACTTGACCATAGCTCAAAATTCCGAAGTCAGTCTCCAATAGCCCTCTAGTTGCTTTGAAGAGCGATACCAATAACCAGACTAAACTCATCGAAAAGAATACTGAACCCCCTTGCTGATCAGTCCAATTCTTGTGTTTCCAGCAAAATATAAAACAAAATCTTTGAGAAAGTGTTAATGGCACGTTCCATAGTGATTGTGCAAATGTGTAGTCACCTGGGATTTAAAAAATGCACAATACTGGTCATAAAGTAGTTCTGATGCATGCGTCTTGGAATATCTTTTTTTCCCTTCAGAATTGTATTAAACAATAAAAGATCGGATAAATTATTACGTTCAAAACCTAGAAGCTTTAAAGCTCTGATACTCTTGTTTAAAATAATATCTGTCATATATCGAATATCTCGAGCCGATTCACTTGTTATTTTTTCTATTTCTCCTAATATAGCATTAATATGAGTTTCAGATAGGAGACGCTTGTTTTCAAACCTAGTTTTTAATGCTTTGATGAGCGATTCAAAGGAATCATCCACTGTCTCAAGTAATTTGGCGTCACCTTGTAATGACACCTTCAAGTAATAAAGTTTTTGTGACTCGTTCAAGTCATTGTTCCTAGTTATAACATTATCAAATTGCGATTTAAAACTAGGCCATTCTTCGTATCTACCTCTAAAAACCGGCAAAGGTATTTCCGGAAGTTTTATTTTTAATTTCTGTTTAGAATTAGCTTGAGATTTCATTTTCACAACTATGAACAGAACTAGCAGAAGATTTAGCAAATTACAGAATTGAGAATATCTCTAATTCTTACCTCCAAATCCTCTAGTCTGTCCTCCATTTCCTGTAGGTCAGCCTCTATTTCTGCTAGTTCAACATCACTAATATCTTTGGTTTCATAGTACTGATCCTTTAATTCGTCAATCTTTTTGTTCATTTCTTGGACACGTTTCAGTTTAATATCTAGTTTTGTAGGAGTATGATTGCTTGATTCTTCAACGCAAGTTTCTATTTTAGTAATGGTGCCTTTGACTGCACGCTTCAATCTATTAAGTTTATCCATTTTTTTTCTCTCCGGTTGGACGCTCCACAATGTAATGCTGTGTTAATCAAATGTTCATGAAAGCTGGTTCGAGTTTTGCCAATTATGATTCTACTATTGGGACTGTATATTGTTTATATACGAGACGGTGCTATTCGCACGCTGTTCCAAGATGGAAGCTACAACAACAACTCGTGCGGAGGGTTACATCAAAACATTGGCGGAGGTGCTCAGTCGGTGGATGGCATGCGCGACAAAAAATGGATACAATTACGCGGACTGAACATCCCCCCCCCCCGTGTAATTACATTCAATCAATATACAAAATTGCATAAATCAAATGGCATATAAAACATAATAAACAAATGATACTTTACAGAATGTCTCCGCTATCTGCCATCTGTCTCTTTTGCCAATATATCAGCCTTCCACTATCAATGGGTGTTTGTGGCTGATTATTTACTGAACCATCGGACAATGGATAATATCAAAGCTACAAAAGCACCATGTTGGATTTAACATGTTTGACGGATAATAAAGATGTTATTTATAGATAGGATGCTCTCCTCATTTTACCAGCGGGCCTGGAGACTTTCGTATATACTATATTATATCGTTCAAGTTTTCAATCGTTAATAAAATACTTTCGATTCATCCATTCAAAAAAGGAATAGACTTAAAAAGAATTTTTTTTATATTACTTGTTTCTTAATTGTTTTGTTTTTCAGATGACATTCTGACAACTTTGGCCAAAACTATTCCAAACGAACTGAAAGAGAAATTTGCGGAAGAAATTCTCGACGAGCATACTGCTTACTGTCAACATGAAAACGGTAGCATAAGTATAAAATATAGTTACGTTTGCTGCTTTTTGAGAAAATCTGAATCTGAATTTGAAGAATCGCTTTGAAAATATTATGACCATTTGACCAGTCTTTTAATGATTGGTCACCGAATAACTTTCCTTTTTATTGTTTTTTTAAATGTGTTTTTAAATATACATATGTTTTGAAATTATCGAAGCAAATATTCATCTTAAAATGAAAGTATACTGTGCGAATTGAAATAAAAAATATTTTGTAATCTATTAACAGGCTTTTTTCAATTGAACATTTCTTAAATTTTTCCAAGACGTGCAGACAAAGAAAATACCGTATTTACTCGAATCTAAGCCGTACCTCAAATTCTCAACAAGTCTTTAACACTATTTTTTTAACGAACATTTATTAATTAGATTAGAACTTGTAACTGCTCTAATTGCTCCATCCAACACATTATTTTAATTTGATTCTAAGCCGCAACTGATTTTCAGTAGCTTTAATATTGGAAAAAAACCGCGAAATTCGAATAGATACGATAACTAATTGAAGTCTTTTGCAAATGAAATGAAGTTTTCAAAGATTACATATTAGAATTTCTTTTAAATCGAAACGGTTGGAATTCTTAATTAGAGAAGCACTTTAGTAAAGAAAAAATAACTTAATTTATTTATAATATAATGAATTTGGTTTAAATCTACTTAGTTTCTGAATTTTTTGACTAAAAATAATCAGAATTATTTACTAATTTTGCAATCATTTCGATATTTTTAAAGTGAATACATTATTAATGAGATGGAATACACCTTTGTAAAAAAAGATGCGGAATCGTTAAATATATACGCTTTCAGTTAGCTATTTTTGATCATGAGCAATGTGCAATGATTTTCATTAATGCATTTATTTTTAAAAATAAGAGTTGTAGTTTTGATAATATAGTACGTGTTTTTCTTGGTGAGTCTTCTTTTCAGGGGTCCTATTGTTTCTAAAGGTCCTATTTCTAGCCTCGGTATCCCAGTTGGACTCGTGCCTGCCGTGTCATGAGTTAAGGCCTAGTACCGTTGAAGACCCGCATTGTAAAAGGGGCTGATGCACGTTAAATCTGTTGAGACTCAAATGCCCCCTCCCCCGTTCGTGTGGTGTGGAAATTAGGAGATGGGGTGCCAGCTCAGTTGTCGTCCTCGTCACTTGACCTAGGTCCAAAATTACGAAATATGTTGCCAATGGCCCTGATGCAGTTTTATAGTGCGATGTAAATATAACTCTAATCAAAAGACCTACAGCGGGGGTGGCAAACCTTTATGGATCAACGTGCCATTTCTTCTTAAGAAATGTTTGATGAGTTATAGACGTGCCGTCAAATAATTTTGACTTGTGTTATTGGGAAAATAATAAAGCCAAATACAACAACACCAAACTCTTTATTTACTTCGAAACAATACCTTTTGCACTGTATAGTTATAAATGTTTTAGTTATACGTATATAATTCAAATAATAAAGTTACGTTAGCGTGACTTCTGTTGCAGATTTGGTGACAAATAACATATACTAGGATTCTAAGATGTTGCTTTTAGTAGAAAGCATGCTGATTTGGAGACATCTGTCAAACGGTTTCTAAACATCGTTTTCTGCATATATTAATAGCATTTTTTCTCGTATTGTTTAGATTGTAAACTGAAATTTTTTATTTTTATTTTATTATTTTTTGTGTGTTTGCTATCATTTGCTGTACGTGTATGTATAACAGTATATTTGTAAATGCGTATATATATAAATTGTGTGTATATTTTTAAGTATTTGTGTGTATGTAGGCTTTTCATGCATTTGTATTTTGAAAATCTTGTTCTGATCACAATGTGCTTCCAAACCTTCACCGTTGTATAATTTTACTGAACGTCTACGTTTTCGCAAGTGAGCAATCCTGTATTTTGTTCTGTGTTTATTATATTTGCATCCCTTCTTGTTTCTTTTTACCTTTTGATTCCCATTTGTGCTTGTATCCCTGTCTTAAAACTTCCTACCACTATGATTGAGTATTGACTTACGTTTGTAAGCCTTGTGTTATACTTGTTGGCACACAAGGAGTCTACCTAGAGTCCCAAAAACAAAACAAAAAATTAACTATTTTTGCTGTGGTTCACTTTTCTGACGAAAGGGTTTGTGATTTGTTTCAAAATGCCGTTTTACAATCGATGTTCTTCTTACCACTATTCCAGAACATAAAACACACACCGCTAGTCGCTTTTACTAATAATGTCATATATTTCTAGATTCACCGAATTTGAAATTCTCAGTAACTCTTGCTATCTTGTACTTTTTGTTCTTTTGCTGAACTAGCCATGTTAAATAACAGATAAAAACCGTAAATATAACACAAATAAACTTACTATGATATGCGTAGACAAACTTTCCATCCTAAGCAATTGTAGTCCACGACATAAGTAGGGCTAGACTATTATAAATGAGTGTAGTCGCCACCACCTCACGACCAATCACACGCGTTTCTTCGTAATACTTCATCGTTAATTTGGTTATTTTGAAATAAATGTAAGCCATTGATGGCACGCGTGCCCTGATTCGCCATCCCTGACCGACACTATAAAGATGATCCCTGAAATTCCGTAGGGGTCAACCCTCTTATTGTCAGAATGTGAAAGTTTGGAGAGTAGCATTCCATCTCGGATGTCGACCTCGTCACTTAGTAGTGGAACAAAATAGTGGTTCATTACCAATAGTCTTTACGTAGTTTCAAAATGTGACGTGAATAAACGTTGAAACAATAACAATCAAGTTAATAAGGATTCCTGGTTCCCGAATTACGTAATGGCTTTCTTCAACACATTTTTGAAGTGAAACTTCTTTGCGGACGGGAGTGGGAAATTTAATCCAGTTTTGCGTAACAGTGAAAAAGCGAACGGAAGTAGTGATTCCCCATCCCTCCGAAACGTCGCCATGGTGAGGAGATAGCGAGAGGGAGGGGAGTACACCACGTGATTTGCGTATATCCGTGAAAAAGTTCGACGATTGCTAAGGGGAATTGTGCATCCAAAGCATATCTTGCTGCAATGGACGAACGGCGCTCAGGTATTGGTGACATTAAGTGGGTACCCTTGCCACTCGCGTAACGAACTCGCGTGGCGTATTTTCGTAGTTTATGTAATAAACATGCCGTTTTCAACGAATAAACGCACCCAAAATATAACCATTATATGGCTCTTCCCGTTACGGGAGTGTCTGGGGCATTGTGTACATGTCACTAACGTTCGCACCAGAATCGCTACGGATAGCGTCTTGTAAACAAATACAGTGACTTCTGTGAGTGATGCATTAAGTTTATATTATTAATTTTTATTTCCATTGAATCAAAATAAATTCTGGTCAGATAGCCTAGAACAAATGCAAAAATAGGAAAAGAGTTCCGTGAAAGAAAAAAAAGCAAAACTAGCAGCAATTCCTGGTGAAAGTCTATTTTTACTAGGTAGCTCTGTCACAGCTTTTATCATCTTTATCCATAAAGTTTTAGTGCTGTACACATCAGAGGCTGCTGTAATCATTGGATCCGATGATGATTAAAAGCGATTGATTATCTTAACTGGAGACTTTAATGTTAATTTTGCTTCAGAAGAAGCAAAGCCACTCATTGAATTCATGAAACGGACACTGAATTTGACAATGAATACTGGTTCTAGAGAAGGAAAAACAATACACGGAGCCACGATTGATGCAGTTTTCTCACATTTTCTGATTGACTACAATCGAGGGTTTTTATATCCTACTTTAGTTACCACACACCTATTGTGTCTTTCTTGGAAAATGATGATGCAGAAAATTGAATAAAAATATTTTCATATAATAAATGAAGTCGAATTTTATTTGATTAAAGTTATCTCAGCAGTTTAATATAATTAGATCTATTTCTGCATTTACGGCCAACGTCGCCAAAGAAGTTTCACTTCTATCGCGTTGCTTTCCACGTTCTTTTTCTTCTAATAGGCAAGCAGCTTTTGTAAATATAATTAGTAAATACAATCACACATGCATAGTTTTATGAAGAATTTCTACAGTTTTAGGCATATTTTCATTTGTTTGCAAAAGTTCAAGACCAGCAGCTGATTTTCACAATATTCATACGTTCCATCATTTTTGCAAATCGTGCATCTAGAGCAGGCGTATGCAACCTATGGCAAACGGAGCAATTTTCAGCGTCACTTTGCACACTCTACTAACAATGAGTCATGAGATAAAATTAAACCGCACTGTCTCTCTTCTCTGCTCCGAACGCATTTGTATTTAAAGCTACTTTCAATGCTTTTTCATACAACGATTCTGCTGAATCCGCTTGCTCGTAGTTTTAATGTGCCTTATGTTAAAGAAATCCTCGATCTAAATGTGACTCATCCTTTGCACTGCAAATAAAAACGATTGTGCAATACTTGTATAATGAAATCAATCTTCCATTTTTTTTTTACATGATTAATTAGATGTATGAGGTATAACAATTTTTTTTATACTGCTTTGTATTTAAATGTTTTCAATTATTTTCATAAAACTTGTTCATTTATTTTATAATTAAGCTTCATGAAGCATTTTTCTAACCAGTATTCTTTAAAATTTAAATAATTTTATATTTGCTTTGAAGTTGTTGTAGATTATTTCACAAGAGCTAGTTTCTTCAGATTTTTCTTTATTTTCAGTGACATATAAGCATATTTTCCAGAAATTTCCTTGCTTACATTCAAAATCCTCTACTCATTTCATAATATTTTATATTCAATTCAATTGTTTTAGTTTAATGTTATGCTCGATAACTAGCTTTCAAAATCTTTTTATTTCCATTTTGATTTTATAGAAAATTTTCTTAGCCTTTGAGCTCTAAGGTTTATTATAGTTTCTATTTTCAATTTTATAAGTAAATATGATTTTGCAATGAATAACAAAATAATATAATCATAATGCGATATTCTTATAGAAATTTTAATAGGAATTTTGTTTAAAAGAAGAAATTAAAACAAGTTTAAAAATAACTTGTCATTTTCCTAAATACTAAAGTTTTGTGGGGGGGAAAACATTCAGCTGCTTCAACGTAGTTATTAGGTCTAAAATTTTGCGCAATATCTTGTATTTTTTTTAAATAAAAATTGTCCTCTTTATCCTTTAGTCTCGATATAATAGATATCTTCAAGCTACAAGAATTCCCTTTCTCGCTCCGTCAAATCAAGGGTGAAATTTCCCCCTCTATTTCTCACGCCCGTGTTATTTCCGAACTCGAGTATTCAATAGTAACGCGCTAAAAAGATTAAAACCATCTCTATGCCCGGAATCGTGTTTATTTCTTACCAGATTATTAATAACGTATTTAGAGATGGTTATTTTATTTTAAACAAGATGTTAGAGCACAATCAAACATATATACTGCTGGCCACACAAAATGCAACAGCAAGAAGACTAGAGATATCACAAAGAAATTTATTTGGCAGATGTAACATATTGTACAGAGATCAAACGATTAAAATTACAGCTTGTTACGTGGGGAGGATGCCAAAACCAGTAGTTAGTGCAGCTGCCATTGCTGGCTATAATCGCTGCCACACGCTTCGACATAGAATCAAAGAGCTTTGGATGTGTCCTTGGAGAGTACAGCAGTCCATGCGACTTTCACATATTACCAAAGTTGATCTGGTGTAAAAGCGGGTGGTGTATCCCGGGCAGTCATTGTGCAAGCATAGACCACAAGTTTTCGATTGGCGATAGATCGGGAGAACAAGCAGGCTAAGGAAGCAATTCAATCTGATAGGTAAAGAACTCTTGAACATTCCGTGCTCGTGTGGCGCACTTATCCTGTTGGGATTCGGCTGATGGCAAGCGTGAATGTATGGAAGGACCACTGGTTCAACACTTCAGAGATGCAGCGCTGGCTGTTCAGCGCACAGCAATGCCTACTAGAGGGGTACGGCAGTGAAATCCAATACCACCTAAACATGATACGAGGTGCAGGACCAGTGGGCGATGCATAACGCAGCAGTTCAGCAGCTTCTCACACGGTTTTAACTGGTCTATCCACGTTCCTCCTAGTTATCCTTTAAGAAAATCTTTCTTTAAATGTTATTGTTAAACGTTTAAATGTTGTTAAATTGAAACTTCCGAAGAAGACGCGGTCTATGTAAATTATGTCGGGTGTTTAAGTATTAGCTTTCGGGTTCGAGAGAGAGTTTAAAGCTAAATGTGATAGATGTGAGGATTAACGTAAGGTAAAGCTAGACGAAACTGTTCAGTAGATTATCTGCTTAGTATTTAAGATTGACGATTTGTCAATTAGATAGTTGAAGTGGATTAACGTTGGCTTAAAGTAATTAAATTTATAACTTAATTTACTTATATCGTCTTCCTAGCTCTTGCTCCTTAATTAGTTTACGGTGCATTTCCCAATCTTGGGTGGTTCCAGATTGTTAGTTGTTGAGTCTTGTAAATAAATTGTTTGTTTTGACTATGGCTAATCTTCCTTCTAACTCTTGTACACTGATGGTTGTGGAAGCCCAGCCATCACACGGTGTCTCCAAACTCGAATCCGACCTGTGTGATATTGCAGGCAGAAGCGAGACTCGTTAGTAAACACAATATTGTTCCATTCCATTGTCTACGTCCTCCATTCATTGAACCATTGGTGGCGTGAAATTGGTACAGTGGAATGTGAAAGCAGTTCCGAAGTAAAGTATTTGCATAACCACGCCTAGTGCTGAGTAATGCTATAGGTAAAAAGTAGGTACATCTCAGCAATTGCTGTTTCTTCCGTAGCGATGGATGTTACGTTTGTTTGGTGCTCATCTTTTCAAACCAAATTTCTGAAAATAATCGATGAGTGCATTTTCTTGTAGATACGTTAGTATGCAATCAGACCATTCCAATCTCTGAAACTATATTAGAGGTTGCCTAAGCCTTAAATGTCAGTCTTTCGATCATCAGTCGCTTGTGGAATCTCAATCAGAATGAGAAAGTATCACGAAGACCTGGTAATGGACGTCCTAGGATTACAGCAATCGTTATTTGACGAGTTCAACCCGTCAATTCTCTTTGAGAGTAGCGACGTTATCAGGAATATTGATAACCCGACAAACTGTTGGCAGACGGTTGCATGAGAGTCGTATTTATCCTAGAAAACCATCAGTTGGGGTGCCATTGACGTTATCTCACATAAGAACTCGGTTACAATGGGCTTTGGATCACATCCATTGGACATCACAGCAATGGGCAAAAGTATTGATCCCGATTCCCGTCAGATAAGGAACTGGAGAACCCTAAGAACTCGATTTACAGCTTACAATATCACTGAAATGCAACGGATTCAGTTGTGTGGTTGTCATTGAACTGATCTCCACGTCTTTCCTTCCGGTTCTGTGATAGCAGTTATTTTTAGTGATGTAAGCCTTGACGCATATGCTCCCTATCTCTTTGTCATGTGTCCTGACCAGAGTTCTCAGAAACTTAAGCAGCAAAGTAGCACGAAGAGGCGAGAAAAAGTATCGAACGATTTTCACTTGTAATTCATAAATATAGAAAATTTAAATTTTGGCATTTCTGTAAAACTTTTTAAAAATGTTTAATTAAAATGCTTTAATTATTTAAAATACATTCAAATTCTTCCCGCTCAATATTGTGATCTGCTGTGTCTTTTTTCAAAACAAATTTCTGAATTATACACTCAAACCTGTTTTTGTGCGATTTTTTATGCGATTTATTTTTGGGAGGTAAATAAAAATTTCAATCAGCAAGTGGTTTTAAAGCTGCAAAAGATAGAGTAACATTCTTACTTTGTAGTAATGCATCTGGAGCGAGAATATTAAAACCTCTTATGTTAAATAGATCATTGCACCCACGTGCGCTAAAGGGCAAAAATATAGCTGAGCTTCCAGTCCATTTCATGGCCAATAAAAAAGCATGGGTCACAAAAGCTGTTTTTATAACATGGTTCAACGATTGCTTCGTTCCCGAAGTTAAACAATATAGGATTGATATGGGGCTTCCTTTTAATGTTTTGCTAATTGTTGACAATGCACCCGGTCATCCTTGTATAGAGCACCCTAATGTGAAAGTTGTATTTTTACCACCCAATACGACAAGCCGTATACAACCATTAGATCAAGGCATAATCTCATGTTTTAAGAAACACTACGTGAAGTTAACTTTTAGATACATTTTGGAAAAACTTGAAAACGATGGAATAACTTGACTGAAGTTTGGAAAAAGTTTTCGATATTGGACTGCATAAATCACGCTGCTGCAGCAATTACTGAAATAAAACAACACACATTAAATGCATGCTGGAAAGCAGCTCGCCGGAATGTGTCATTAATAGAAGTGCAACCGAAAACACATCAATGTTAACAGCAGAAATCTCGTGACGCTAGCACATGACATCGGCGGAGATGGGTTTAATAGTTTTAGTGAAAATGATCTTGTCGAAATGATTCAGGATGACACCGTAAGGGAAGATGAAATTATAAATTACGTAACAGATGTTACTGATGGGCAAGAAAAACCTGATATATAACAGCAGATAAAATCTATGCAGGACTCCAACTCTGTCATAAATTAGAATGTCATTTTCTTGCAATCGATGCGAATTCTGAAAGAACTTCAAAATTCCAAAAGGAGCTTCAGTCGTGCATATCTGGCTACCGGGACATATACAAGCGTCTAGTGAAACAACAGTCGTCTCAAAAACTAATCACTGACTATATGGTACTGAAAAAAGTCAACTCTAAACGAGTGCGAGATAGTATCTTCAAGTGACGAAAGCGATTTTGAACTAGTTTATCACAGGAAAAATCACGTATAAAATTGTCAGACTGCGAAGGATAATGTTTACACGTTTTGAAAAGTTTTGTATGTGTAAAATCACATAATATGTAAATAAAATATTTGAAAATGTTCACAAGTGTATTTTTAAATCGGATTCCAAAACGTTTGGCGAAATTCCAGGAATGTACTAGTTATTTCGTAAGGTTTTGAGTTATTTTAAACGTGAGACTTTTTTTATGCGGTCCCTATTCACCGCATAAAATTTTTTTTTTGTGTTCCGAAAACTATATTTTATAGCTATTCGTGAAGTTTTGTGCAATTTTTTTTTATGCGGTCCCTATCCACCGCACAAAAACAGGTTTAAGTGTATTGAAGTTTTTCTGGCGATGAAATAAAATCAAAGCAGCAAGTCCCTCGTTTTTCCAAAGTCATTTTGACTCTGAGAAATGAACCCAACAGTTCAAGCAGTGGCGTAACGTACACCCCCGCAACACCCACACTGCGGGGGCGGGGGCCCAAAACCTGACTGGCGCCCTTCATGTAGATTTTCTCAGCGATGTAGATTCATGTAGATTTTCTTAAGCGATTTTCCAGTTGGCGATCTAACGTCATTCGAAATGAAAATTTTAATGCGCTCATTAGATATCTTTGATCCAATAACCAAATCAAAAAACATCTTGTTTGATGTACTGTAATCCCAGCGACGAGAGATACTTTTCTTTAGTAGGGTTTTTTTCAAACCCAAATTATTAACTGATAAAATAAGTCAGATGGCGAATCAGACTAGGAAGATATAAAGAAATCAACACTATTATTATATAGTATACTTATCATTATAGTAGAGAGAGGAAAAAACACATGATTTATACTCTTTCTACCGAAGTTTTAGAGAGTAACTTCTTGGAAACTTTAGTTCCCCCTCCCCCTCATGTATTTCATTTTCTTTCAGCGAAGTCGCAAATAACGTGCATCTGTTATGCTTTTTTCATGGGAAATAGTATTACGATACTTAGAAAACCATAGAGAGCATTTAAATAATAATTTGGTCAGATTTATGAGTATTCAATCAAAGCATTATGAGAAACGTTTCACAAATTTGCTTTCATATAGAACAGGCATCTCTATTTTTATATTCAATGCACTTAAATTTAGGGTGTGTTCCTTAACGATAAAAACATTTCAATCTCGCTCTCATAATTAGAACTGTATTTTTTTAAATCGGAATTTAATATTCTGGTTCAAAAAATGGTATTTTGTCAATGGACAAGAAGAAAAGCTGCTCTATAATGAATGGAGTTTAAAAAACTTTGAATGTTTCTCAAAAACGAAAAATTTGAAAGGAAAAGGAGTATAATATAAACAGTAAATGTGCAAAATTGGATAAATTTTTAATATCTGCAAGTGCATAATCTTGTGCAAGTACTGTTTTTGTCATGCTAGTGAACCTGATTAACAAATCATGGAAATGAAAATTAATTCACAATTTCGGACACTTCAGCTGATAAGGATACTCTATCTAAAGAAAAGGAGCCGTAAAGAATAAGGTAAGAAATATTTTTTTCTCTCGCAAGAATTTTAAAACGAAAATCATTTTACAGTTTTCGTGTCTTTCTTAATGTATTGTTTTTATTTAAGTTACCAGGTTATCTTTCGACTGTTAGAGAGATTTTCCATTTTAATAAATACCATAAATACTCTCTAATGTTAAAGGTTATTTACTTCGTTTATTCAGACTCAGGTTTATTTTGTATTCAGTTATAAGTTTAATGTTTAAATATTTTTAGGTGATGTGTATCGGCACATTATGTTTGATTTTGTAATCCTTTGTAAGATCTGGCTTGGGGACCAAAAGCTGACCTTGCGAGGGGGTGGGCCTTATTATTTTCCGTTACGCCACTGCAGCTGTTGAATAGATCATTGTCCTTTTTAATAATTTTTATAATTACTACTAAAACAGTAAACGCAGAATTTTTCTACTTTATTTATTGTTGGCATCGCTATAAACCTGCTTTTAATTTAAAATTTATGAAAAAAAAAGTTTACTTTTGCTATTCTCAATACTTGGAATCAACTAAATAAAATATTATTTTTAAAAAAAATTTAAAATTCTGGTTTAAAAAATTGGACTAAATTCATGAGGTCAATGATAATATAAACAGTGTTTAATTGAATAAAAACGGACAATAAACGAAGTGCGTGAACTGATTTGCTGAAATAGATAATTGCATTTATGTGACTATGACGTACATGTGTTTTTGACTTGATTGGCTAAAACAGTGGTTTAAATTATCATGTGATTATGACGTACATGAATTCTAGCAAGTATTTTTTTATATATATTGGCTTGGGGCCCAAGACCTGACCTTGCGGGGGGGGGGCAATTATTTTCCGTTACGCAACTGAGTTAAAGGCACATTTGATTCCTTAGTTTTGTCTTTGTTGACGTCGCTTTCGAAAATACCCTTTCCACAGTAGCATTACTTATGAGTAGGCTGTAAAGCTTTAACGCTGAAGCAAAGCTTTCCCTTTTTGTTTTGTCTATGTGGCGCCCGAGCGCTCGTTTCTAATTTATTGCTTAGATCAGTGTAATCACTATTTTTTATTTTGAGAATAAAACTAGATTTCGAAGGGCGAGGTTGTTGCAATGTCTTTCTCTATTTGAATAGCTAATATTGATTTTTTTCATGGCGCATCGGCCAAAAATAGTTTAATAATAGATTTAAATGATGGAATAATTAATTGTTCTCGAAATTTGTTGAACGATATGAGATCGTAAATATAACCTTTGTTTGAATTCTCTTTTGATTAGTGTATATTGATAGCGCTTGAATGCGTGAAGTCTGCTAAAGGTAAGAAGATTTTATTCATTATCATGGAAACCCTTGGGGGGGGGGGGGGAGTGCGAACAGCACTAAGATCGGAAGCGACACAGTTAATTAAAACCGTTGATAATTTATTTGAAGAAGAACAGATTGACATTGATTCCCTTGAGGAAAATTTGAATTTATTATAAACTAAATCGGAAGAGTTAAAGAATATTGATGGCTTAATCTTAAGTGAAACCACATTAGAACAATATGACAGTGAAATAAGTACTTTATTTGATTATTCTGACAAAATAACTACAATTTTTCGCGCCAACAAGAAATTAAACGAAAACAAAAGTCATATTAATTCCATTGTGTAAGCGGTACAGAACAGAATTAAACTTCTGTAAATACAAATAACATTGTTAAACTTCCTAAGTAATAATTAAAATTCATGGATTTATCATTAATAGTCTGAATACGTTCAAATTAATCATGAAATATCATTACTAAATAGAAAATTTATTACAAAAATGTATCTGGTTCAGCTGTTCAAGCTATAGTAGGTTTGGTTGAATTGTGGAATCCATCCGGCCACTTATTCCGCCAAGTGTTTTTTTGCCAAATCGATAAATGCGCCAAATCTGGTAACCCTCGTAATTTTGTACAGGTGAGGGAGAAGTCGGATCGCGGCGTAAAAATGCGCTAAGTTGGCGATTTTCAAATTGTGGCGGACCAGTGGCCGATTCGACAATGAATTAAACACAATGATTCAGCTGTTGAGCTTCTTAAAAAAGATTTCGAAATAAAGAAGTAATAATAACAATATGAATAAATTATTAAATCTGCTTCCAGTTTATAAATCAAATGACATTCCAAAGTTAAAAAAGCATAGCGAAATTGAAGTAAACATTAGGAGCTTATCCGCGTTAGACTAAGAACCTAAATCTTACAGTTCTATGTTAATCGCTGTCGTTATGAAAATTGTTCCTACTGAATTTACACTAGAATATAATGGAAGAAATGTCGACAAAAAATTGAATCCAGAAAAAAATAATTTTTTGGAATTTTTCCAAGCAGAAATCAGAAGTAGAGAGCGAACCTATTTGATGAAACCGGAATTCGACACGACTATCTAAAATACTAATTCTAAGAAAAACAAATTCAAACCACTGAACAAAGTTCAAGGTCGCACATCTACATGTGAATTTATGACATCGGTAAATGAGAGATCTTCAACATTGCTTTTATAAGTTTCACTTGTTGTAACGGAATCTTAGAACTCGATTTTTATCCACTTAAAAGATCGGATTTTTTCGAAATTTTCACACTTGTCAAGGACTGATGACAATACAATAATTTCATAATTTTGTTCCGTTGTCCTTATCACGATACGCGCGGTGCGAGTGTCTAGGATCGATCATGGCTAGGTGTCATGAGTTCGATCTAGTACACTAAGATCGCCGTGTAGGGCGCGATGCACGTTAAATCTGTCGAGAGCTCAACGTCTCCGTTGTGTGTGGTAGTTAGGAGGGGGTGCCAGGTGTCGTCCGCGTCACTTGACCATGTTCAAATTACGCGACCGTCGCAAAAGCCTCGTGTTGTATCATGCGACGTTATTTCACTCACCTTATCACGATCGTCAGGAATAACGATAATCAGATTTGGCGGCAATCCATATACCACTTCCAGATTTGACAACTTATTGCATATATAATATTCAAATTTGGCGAATAACCATATACCATTTTCAGATTTGGTAACTAATTCCATATTCTATTTTTAATTTTTTAGTTTGATCTACAATAAAAGCGTGTTTTTTAGTTCTTTAAACTATCATTAATTCATTGTTGAATTTGTCCTTGAGTTTCATATTTGAAGCTGGAATTACGTGGCTGCTAGAATTAATCTTGCTCTTCAATGGATATTAATTAACGGTTCTGCTGTGTATTTATTCTCTCCGTTTACGGGGCCACGGATGAGTCCCGTATCGTTATATTAGATTCCGTCTCTATAGAACAGGTCAAACAAATGAATGTGTTAAGAAGAAAAAGTTCGAATTTTTTAAAAAAAAATTTTAATGTACCATGTTTTTATAACGGACTAAAAAGTATAAATTCCCCCTTTTCGTTTTTTTCTTCTTTTTTCACATTTTTATGCATTGTCATCCACTTCTGAGCAATGGTCCAAATTTCAAGTCCCTAGCTCGTCGGAAAGTCACACAGTTTGAAATCAATCACAAAATTCCACCCCGACAGACATTTTATAATTAGTTTAACAATACTAAGTTAAGAATAAGTTTGCTAATTACCAGTGACCCAATGAGCTTGTATTAACACTTATCTTAATAAGTTGTACGTTTTATGATTGATGCCTTTCCTGCCAATTAAAAGAAAACGCGATTCGCTCCCCAATGCCACCATTTTCCACTAAGACGATGTTTTTTGGAGGGGGGGGGGGGAGCAAATCCTCTGAAATAAGTAATTCCTTGCAGACACTGTCAAGGTCCTTTTGTTGCATTCCAAAGCCTTCGGAAAAATTTTCGGGATAGCGTTGCACAGAAAGATCGTACTTCGGAAAGACGTATATATACGTATAGAAAATTAATGTTTTGGCTGAGCGAGATGTTTATATACGCCGGTGTCACTTAAGAGGTAAAAACCGTACTGTAGTTTTAGCGTCAAAAAATAGTTTTGTTGAAGTCATTACATTGTTATTGTGTTTGGGGGGGGGGGCGATGAAAATTATGATTGAATATTGGGTCGCGAATCTTGAAAGTTTGAGAAGCACTGCTAAATAGATTTCTTTTGTAGATTCTGCAGAAATTATATTACTTTTGTTTATTCAAAAAGACATAAATCAACTTCCCTACAGCGTTCCCTGTGGTTTCAGAGTCTCCCCACTGGCGACTAAAGTCACCAAATTTTTTTTTGGTGATTTTTCCCAAATAACTCATTTTTTCGAATTTTTACACTACTTTTATGTGTGGTTGAAAGTAGCAAAAAGTAGCGCGGAAAGCCATCAAATAAAGTAACGTAAAATTCGCTAAGTAGCAAAAGGATAAAGTTTTCAAAAGTAGCAAAATTCACGAAAAATCGCACGATCTGGCAACACTGATTTGAATGGTGTAGGAATTAGGTTAACCACATATATTGTATGTGAATGCTGATAATGCATGTGATTGATTATTATATGTGATGATGGATTTTCCGAAAAATGATTCCCAGTACTTTGACCTTCAATATGTGTGTGTTTTCGGTTCCGAGTTTTTTTTTTTAAAATTTGATTTGGAATATAAATGAATATAAACAAATGCACCAGTTTTGTGTTTTCAGTAGAATTAGGTATTTGAAAAAATTTATGATTTATTGTTCTCTGGATTTGTGGGGTTTTTTTTGAGAAAGTGGGAGGGGGGGGGGGAAAGAGATCGAAATTTTATTAGTTTTAGAGAGAGTAGATTTATATCGTTTGGAGTTTGTCAGACAGTATTTTAGTTAGTATCAGTTTTATTTCAGTCAGCATATCAGTGAGAGTAAAATATTTAAGTGAGATTGAGATTTCTTGTCAAATTGACAGCGAATCAAATAGGGAAATAGAGGAAAGTAATTTTTCGAACAAAGACGATCTTTGGCTGTTGTGAAATAATTGATTCCTGATTGTTAAATACTTCTATAAAGTCTGAAATTTGCTTGCATTTTTAAAATTGGCCTTCTTTAATTTGATTAGCTTATTTCGCACGGTAGAGAGTTCATCTGTAAAGTTGAAATTTCAGGTAATTTGCTTCATGTTCTTTAATTTATTTTCATGGTCTTGGTTTCATAGGATCTTTTAAACAATTTGGTTTTTAATGTGTTTGATTTTTAAGAAAAACACGCGTTTCCAGTTTGATAATGTTTTCCTTTTGGCATTTCTACATTTTAAGTTTTTTTTATTGATTTTGTGAAAGGGAACATATGAAAAATTTTACATTTCTTTTTTGATATTGTCGTGCTTGCTAAAAAGTTTTTAATTATCTTGGAAACTTCAAAGTACTTTGCTAGTGTTTTATTGTTCTGTTTAGTCACAAAGTATTAAGATTTTGGAAAAAGCAAAACAAAACACATGTATGATGATAATATTAAACTATAATGTGTAAAAAAACATTTGTATATTCAATTAATATTTTACTAACTTAAACAAGATATCAATCATTGGCACGGCCAAGTAATTTTAGCGCGTTTTTCACATGTTGTATTTTACAATAATGCAACTAATGAATTTTTTACTAACAGAAAGTAGTACTATACTTAATTAAAAATGATTAAATTTAAATATGATTCGGCTCATCTAGGGCACAAATGCGACCAAATGCCGAAAACCCGAGGTCAATTGGTTGCTTATTGGCTGAGAAAAAGGTACGACAAAATATGGAACGAAGACGAAATTTGTGTCTAATAGCGCGTTTTTTACACTACGTGAAAAACGCGCTAAAAAGAAACTTTACAAATTAAGAGTATTGATATTGTGATTGTGTTTCCAGTTTTTAAAAGAACTCTTAAACCTTAGAATCTGGAAAGCTTAATCAGTTAAGAAATATTTTAAGAATTTTGATTATAAGTAATCCGGTTGCTAAAACTACGTTTTATACTAGAAATGAAATGGTGATATACAGTATTCACACAAAATATGTTTGTACTAAATCAAATTTCATAATTCAGTCAGAAAATTCGAAAAAAAGATTAAAGGTAAATTTTTTTGAGAGTTTGGAAAGGAAATTACTTTAATACTGGGGAACAGTAAAGAAGGATGTGCATGTTTCGTTCTAGAACTGGAAGCTGTCTAATGAAAAAAAATTTAGCATCAGTTAATATTACAGTAGAACGTCATTTATCCGAACGTTTATTATACAAAACGTCAAATATCCAAACCATTTTTTTTTTTTTTTTTTTGCCTCTTGCAGCGAAAAATCGAAGATGTACAATGGTACAACGAAAAATAAGTGATTATTTTCCACAATAAAGGTAAAATTATGACATTTTGCACCTATTTTGCTTTTTCTTCAAGCACGTTTCTCGCATGGGATGATTTTCAATATTCGTGTCAGGTTTCATATACTATATAGATCGCATTCGGTTTTCGGTTATCCGAACAATCGCGTATCCGAACGGTGTCCGGTCCCAATTGATTCGGATAAACGACGTTTTAGTGTATTTCGATTTAATTTTACAAACCATGTACTTTTAATTATAGTTATGGATACGTGTATACAAAATAATTTCGCTGACATTAAAAGTAGATAGTTTTCTTTTAACTCAGTAATCCTTTCAGTTAAATTCAATATGCACTTATGTAAATT
Source organism: Trichonephila clavata (assembly GCA_019973975.1). NCBI lineage: Eukaryota > Metazoa > Arthropoda > Arachnida > Araneae > Nephilidae > Trichonephila > Trichonephila clavata. The sequence goes on along the minus strand of BMAO01014095.1, from coordinate 5,790 downwards.
TATTTATTACGTAAATGTATACGCATATTTTTACAAAAGAGATTTATTTAAACTAAAAATATTATTTTTACAGTCCGCTTTTTTTCATGAAGGCAAATACAATAAAGTATTCATTAATACTTTATCTTAAAAGGGTAAAAATATAGTAGTACCTTCAAATAAGGACTTTTGTGTTTGACACAATATGTCCTAGAGTCAGAAATTTAAACCCACCAGGCCAGATATTGGGTTTTTAAATTGACATTGGGTAAACAAATTAGTTTAATTGGAAATTAGAGTCGTATTAATCTTTAAATAAATGTTTTCAAATCAATACCTTAGTAACAGGTTTTTTGAATTTGTTCAAGGAAAATGAAAATTCTTAATAGAAAAAGTTTAATTACTGTATAAATGTTTGAAATACGCAATAAAACCTTGTACTTACAGAAATTTAATGAAAATATTCCGTTGTGCTGATCTTTTTGAAAGCCTGTGCATTCTGTCCACCTAAGCCAGCATTATTATTTTTTATGTAAACCCAAAGAAGACGCACCCCCCCCCCCCTACGGGTTGCATTGCAGGAGCGGACACATCCCCCCCCCCATCTTAGAACAATAACCATACAATTAGTTTCATGAAAGTTCATGAAAGGAAGTAAAAATAAATACTAGAAGTAATACGCAAGATGCAAGGTTAGTTAGTATTTATTTACTTGTATTTATTTTTCTTTTATCTACTTGCGTATTTTACTTCTAATGTTTATTTTTACTTCTTTTCATGAATCTAATTAATTGTATGGCTATTGCACCTGTTCTAATATTTATTTGACTCTAAAATACAGTTTTCCACAAAATTCCTGAAATTCATTCATACCTTTCATTTATATTGTTACTTGCTATTAATTTTTAAATATTTCTCTGAAAGTTTTTATTTCTATTACATTTCGCTATGTTTAAAATGTATTCGCACTATAACATCTTAACAATTTAATACAGGTAATTAAAATTGATTAGCAAAAATGTATTTATCCTTGTAATTCGGTAATCGAATCTGTTCTAAGATGGGGGGGGGGATGTGTCCGCTCAAACCACGATGAGTTTCAAAGTGTCCGTTCAGCCCACGAAATGTTATGTGTCCTGTGACGTTTGATTCAATAATGGTAGCGTGTTTGAAATATAATAATAAGTTTAATTAAGTCACAGCTATTATTTACATTAATATACAAGTTTTCATTATGAGTTGATTTTAGAGTCCAAAATAATTTTGTGAGGGAGGGATCTTGTTGATGTCTCTTCCATGCGAAGTTTCGCTGTTCACTTCTTTCTCGGCGGTTGACCGACCTCCGCGCGTCCCCTTTCACACCCCACATCCGGTGGTGGCGAAATGCTTCCCCTCGGGTCAAAGGTTGCAGGGGCTAATTAAGACACGTCCGTCGCAGTATATTAGCGACTGCAGGTGTTTTTGCACGTGTGGTCATCATTCTTCTAAAAACTGACCCGGCCGTGGGAAGCAAGTCCCAGATCTCAAAGGGGGACGCACATACGTCACAGCTTTTCCTCCCCTCTTTCAGACTTTTCGTAAAGAAAAGTTCAGGGTCGATGATGGTAACCGAGGTGACTGACCTTTGGAGTTGTCGGACACACAGGGAAAATATTCCTTTGAATAAGTGCTGTCATATTTCTGAGTTGTAATTAAATCTAATAAACTTACAATTAAATTCGAAATGCTTACCGCGAGTGAGTGTTCTTGCAAGGGAACTTACACAAATGCTAATCACGAAAGAATAATCATTACCAATATAAGAAGCATTCATATTAAAATTTTAAACACTCATACACAGTACTTATTAAAATCATAATAAAAAAACATGTTGCTATAATATGCTTAAGGTACCATCTTACACATAAATTATTCTTCCCAATATTCTCATTAACGGGTAATACTAATGAATAATAGGACAGATCCATAATAAAGCCAAGGTAGAACACATATTAAGCAATTCAATATTATTACATTCCATGTGTAGATCCTTTTAACATACATATCCATTCAAAATTAATTTCAGTATTAGTAAGAAACATTATTTACCGACAATTACTAATCATTAGCAAATACACATGATTGACACCATTTATTAACTATTTACAATTAACAATATTCCACAACTAATAATCACGACAAACAAACATGACTATCAATTCCTAATCATCGATCGCTGATCTGCTGAGACTATCTGCATTTTTATGACTTTTACCCGATCGATGTACAATTCTAAAATTATATGGTTGCAATGGAAACATTTTTGTATCACGCGTCTTTCGAAAACTCTCCCCCTATCGCCCTCAGGAAGAGAAACCACTGGTTTAGGGGGAATTTCCCCGAACCTAGTCTTCTCCTTAAACCCGGAAGTTATCAAATTTCTCTCGTTCCTGCTGAATTTATCCGCGGTTTTTGAATTTATTTTTCTGACATCCTCGTAGTTGTCAAAGAGTTCTGCTATTTGAGTAGATGATTTGAGGTTCGCCCAATCATCTAAGAAATGTTCTCTCATACTAAAGCATACGCGCGTTTTTTTAGTTGGTCGACAACCATTAAATCTTTAAGGTTCTCAAACGACTCTATCTCTGCCGATTAGCCACTCCTCTAAACAGTTAGTCATTTCAAAGGTGAAGTCTTTCCAGGTACTATCCGATTTCTTTTGGTGTTGAACAAATCTCTGGCGAAAGACTTCCGGACTTAACTTAAATCGTTTAAGTAATAGTTTTTTAATATAGTCATAATTTTCTGCTTGTTCCTCCGGTTCGCGAGCAATGAACTGCACGATATCCAAAGGTAACAAACCTAATAAATGCCCTACCCAGTCTGTTTTTTCAATTAAAGCCCTTTTAGCCTGACGTTCAAAAATCACCAAATACAAACTAATATCTGACTGATTTGGATTAAAATCTGGGATTAATTTTCTTAAATTTACATTCGAGGTTACAGAACGGGGATTTATACAGCCGGTTGATTCATCGTTTACACTATGTCCGGATTCTATTTTAAATCTTTCTAGATCAAATTTTAATTGTAATTCTTTCTCTTTCAACGCGTGCTCCGCTAATCTCAAGGTCTCTGCTCTTTCTGATTCTTCAAATCTAATTTTTTCTGCCTTTCCCATTCCTCTTCAATTTTCCTATTTGCAATAATAGTCTCAAACAGATTTTTTACGAATTCTCTTCGTAACCTCACTGTTAGTGATTGCGGTTTTGAGGTTAGGGACAGTCATGTTTGGTGTGACATCTACCCCTAATTCCTCTGCGAGTAGCAACATATCTTGCTTTTTCCCTTTTCCGAGAAAAGCCATTTTTGAACAATATCAGCACAATATATTTGTTAAAATTCACACAATATTTACTACTCTCTAGTATCACAATAACACTGGTCCCATGCAAACACAGAAACAAACAAAGAAAAATTTTAACACTAAAATAATCAAAACTATCAAGAAACTTAAAAACACAATAAATCTTAAGCTAAAAGTTGCACACAATACTCGTATTTACAATTCTCTAGAACCACAATAACATTGTTCCCATGCAAGAAAAAACACTAAGTATCTCAAAATTTGTAGTAGAAATTTTAGCAATGCAACTAATACAACTCAAGAAATATAACAGCACTCACCCCTTTTGAAGTACTATCTGCTGGAACTTGGGAATATCGAAGATCCGGTTGACATTTCTTGCTTTAAAGATGATTTCAATTTTCACAACACACACAAAAGGATATTTTCTTCTTTGATGGGATAGCTTATCCACTATCAAATCTCGGCCTTTTGTGTGTGTGTAGTTGCTTTTCTTTTCTCTAAAGGATAGTTTTATCCTTATTTCCAAGCTCATGCGTCTTGAGTTTTTCTACGTGCGGTTTGCAGAGCGCCCGTAATAAACCAGAATCACCAAATCACCTCCTCTCACGGGTCCGGTAATCTCTATTTTTTATTAATCCTCAGCGCTGGCACCACTTTCGTTAATGCTGTGACGTTTGATTCAATAATGGTAGCGTGTTTGAAGTATAATAATTTAGTTTAATTAAGTCACAGCTATCATTTACATTAATATACAAGTTTTCACTATGAGTTGATTTTAGAGTCCAAAATAATTTTGTGAGGGAGGGATCTTGTTGATGTCTCTTCCATGCGAAGTTTCGTTGTTCACTTCTTTCTCGGCGGTTGACCGATCTCCGCGCGTCCCCTTTCACACCCCACATCTGGTGGTGGCGAAATGCTTCCCCTCGGGTCAAAGGTTGCAGGGGCTAATTAAGACACGTCCGTCGCAGTATATTAGCGACTGCAGGTGTTTTTGCACGTGTGGTCATCATTCTTCTAAAAACTGACCCGGCCGTGGGAAGCAAGTCCCAGATCTCAAAGGGGGACGCACATACGTCACAGTCCGCTCCTGCCACGCCACCATCTCACGAGCTGCAATCGCCATATTCTGTTTTGTCTTTAAATCGAAGCTTAGAACAAACAATGTTGCAATTTTTTATTTCTCTGTTCCTTTCCTCTGTTAAATTACATTAATTTATTAGGACAACTCTATATTTAATTTATTTAAAGAGAAACACAGACTTCTCTTTGAAATCTTAAAATTTTACAAAAAGAAATAAGAAACTTTTTTCAGTGTCACTTGATTAGAAAGTCCCTTAATAACAGGTAAATACATAAGATCCAGTAGCAACATTAATTATGCTTTATTCGTTGGTGTACCTTACCGGAGGAATTTGTATATTATTTATGTCTTTAAAAATACAAATTAATTCGGAATTAAAAAAATAATTGCCTGTTACTATTTCAAACGATCTAAATGTAAGAGATTAAATTGTGCTAATTTCAGCAGGTCATTTTTTTTTCTAAAACAAGTCTGTTGATGGTAGAGAGGTGTTAAAATTTGAACTTTGTTTGTAGTAAAAAAAATTTTTTTCTTAATCATCAATTATGAATCATTTTTCTGAATCATTATGCCAAGTCACTATAACGCATGTGTTTTTAAATAATTCTCTCTCTCTCTTTTAAAACATCAAGAGAAATTTCTTTATGCTATGTTGCAAAAAAAATTTTTTTTGGAATATTTATTGAGAATTACGTTTACTTTGTTTTTTATATTTACAAAGAGATAAATTTAGTAGAATTATTATAAATTTATTTTCAAATAAGATTGCACACGTGTGTTAATATTTAAATGTTATCGAAAACATCCCGAAATGACATTTTTTGAGGAAGCTAAAAGACAGAATTTTATTGGAATGAGAAATATAATGTATTTTTTATTATAATAATAACCGTGAAAATACTCCAAATCACGTAAGCAGTATAAGATCAGGGTACGAATTAAAGACAAGGCTCGAAAAAAATTGTACTATTGACGCGGAACCACAAAATGTATACAATCGAGAGAAAAAAGCGATGGCGCGCCACCATTGAAAGAATGATTGCTGAAGTACTATTTTTAGCCAGTCAAAATTTGGCATTCAGAGGACCTAGTACGAAGTTGAGATAATGATAATTTATCAAAGGCAGTTTCGATATTGGCCAAATTTGATCCAGTTATTTCAGAACACCTTAATGAGAGAGAGAGAGATGTCAGTAAACGCCAAAATAACAAAACACGTGTTCCACATAACTTAGGGCAGCATTTTCAAAATGAAATTACTATTTTAGCCGAATCTTAATTTGAAATGAGATGTCATTCATTGTCAAAAAAGCAAAATATTACTATAATTCTTGACTCTATACCATTCGTTTAGCGCAACATTAGATCATTTTCAAGAATC
>BMAO01014094.1:0-19277 GCA_019973975.1 Trichonephila clavata | reverse complement strand
AAATGGCTCTCTTAAAATTTAAGTTAGAGATAGCTGAAGCGTTAGTAGCATCTACACCTGTTAACAAAGTATTTTAACTGATGATGAGGATGACAGTGTTTTAATTCCTCCTGAAATAAGATCAAAGTATTGTTCTCCGACTGCTAAAAGGCAATGTCAGGATAAAAGCATGGCATGCACAGCCATTTTCTGTGTGATGATGACATATCAAGGTTTCGCAAGTGCAGATTTGAAAACTACGAAAGCAGTTCGAAAAACATGTTGTGAAAAATGCAGTGTTTATTTATACTTATTAAAAAACAAAAATGATGCTTTAAAGATTGTCACAGTAAATGAATAATGAGTCAACAAAAGAATTAGTTATATATCAATTACTAGCTTTTACCCGCCCGCTTCGCTGGGTATTTCATGATGTTTTATAAATTTTACTGCTTATATATATGTATAAAAATTATTGATATCTAAGTCCTAGCATTAAGAATCCGATTGAATTGAAAAATATACTTATACCTGTAACTGTCACCTGTTGATAAAAAAAAGGGCAGAACTCATCTAATTTGTATTTTCTAAAAATCTCTAAAATTGAAGCGTAGAATGATGTTTGCTCTTTCGTATTTCAAAAACCAAGTGGATTCCCGCAAAACCAATTTTCGGTGGATCTCTACCCCGTAAATTGAACATGCAAGCCAAATTTCAAGTCTAAATCTAACAGAAAAAGCAAAAGTTTTACTATAAATATCCCCGTAATCCCGTTGAGAGCCGTTTTCCAAATTACTGCTCTTAGCGAATTTCAATTCAACAAAAGAAAAATACAAACCAAATTTCATTATTATAGTCCTTGTAGCTCGAAAAAAGTATTTTTTTTGTCAATACGCCCCAGTAATCCCTGTAACCCCCAGAACTTGATTTGCTTAAAATTTATTCTTAGTGGATCCCTATTCAACAAAAGAAACATGTTAACAAATATCAAGTATATGGATCTAACAATTAAAACAGGAATTTTTTCTGTAACTCCTCTTGACCCCTCGCAAACATTTTTAGGGTCAATTTTCATTTTACTCTTTGTTAGAGGAACTCTATTTTCATGAAAGGAACATGCATACCAATTTTCAAGCAGGATGATCAAGTAGTTTAAAAATGGAAATATTTATCGATTACGCCTCTTAATCTCCCGAAATTAAACTTAGTAGTTGATATTCGCGAAACCCATTTTGTAGCGGTTCTCTCTTTACGAAAGGAATCTGCTTATCAAATTTCAAGACTGTACGTCTAACAGTTTAAAAATGGGGATAATTATCTATAACGCCACTTGAGCCCCCGCAACGCCACTTCTGGGTCTGTTTTCAACAAAACCCATTTTGTAGGGGAATTGCACTCTATGAAAGGAATCTGCTTAGGCAAAATTTGAAGACTGTGCGTCCAATTAATTAAAAATGCAAAAAAATTATCAATAACGCCCCTTGAACCCCCGCAACACCACCTAGGGGTCGATTTTCACAAAACACATTTTGCAGTGTATTTCTATCCTATGAGAGGAATCTGCTAACCAAATTTCAAGACTGTGAGTCTAATAGTTTAAAAAAAGAAATAATTATTTATATCTGCTCTTAACCCCCCGCAACATCCCTTGGGGGTGAATTTTCTCCAAACCTGTTTTGTAGCGGATATTTACTCCATGAAAGAAACATTCCTACTAATTTTCAAGCAGGTAGGTCAAATAGTTTAAAAAACGAAAATATTTATCTCTTACGCCACTTATTCCCCTGCAACGCCACTTAGAGGTCTGTTTTCACAAAACCTTCTTATAGCTGATCTCTACTCTATGAAAGAAATCTCTTTATCAAATATAAAGACTGTGCGTCTAATAGTTTAAAAATGGAAATAATTATCTATAACGCCCCTTAAGTCCCCTCAACGCCACTTGGGGGCAATTTTCACGAAACCCATTTTTAGCGTATCGCTACCCTATGAGAGGAATCTGCTTACTAAGTTTCAAGACTGTACGTCTAATAACTTAAAAATAAGAATTTATAACGCCCCCTAAACCCCGCCCCGCAACACCCCTTAGGGGTCAATTTTCCCAAAACCCATTTCGTAGCGGATATTACTCCAGGAAAGAAACTTACCTACCATTTTTCAAGCAGGTAGGTGAAGTAGTTTAAAAACGGATATATTTATCTATTACGCCCCTTAATCCCCCGCAACGCCACTTAGAAGTCTGTTTTCACAAAACCCGTTTTGTAACTGATCATTATTCTACGAAAGGAATCTATATATATCAAATTTAAAGACAGTGCGTCAAATAGTTTAAAAATGGAAATAATTATCTATAACACCCCCTAAGCCCCTGCAACGCCACTTGGGGGTCGATTTTCAGCAAACTCATTTTGTAGCGGATCTCTACTCTCTGAAAGGAATCCGCTTACCAATTTCAAGATTGTACATCAAGTAGTTTAAACATGGAAACAATTATTATTAAAGCCCTTAACCCCCCGTAACACCCCTTGCGTTTCGAATTTCGGAAAATCCTTTCTTAGCTGATGTCTACTCTATCAAAGGAACATGTCTACTAAAATTTCAAGTCTGTAGGTTGAATAGTTCCAGAGATTTCGTGATTAGTCAGTCAGTCAGTCAGTCAGTGAGTCGCTTTTCTCCTTTATATATATAGATTTCCTTATTTGTAAGAATTTTAGTTGAATCAAGTTTGTTTCTTCTATCAGCTTAGAGCCAAAAATTATATAACTCGTAAAATTTCACTGGTGAGGATTTCACAGAAAACGCCCGACGCGTATGATCGTATGGGTACCGTCTACATTCCAGTGTGGGGGAGGGATGTTTTTATTATTTTTACCACTGCCATTGAGGTCCATATATATAGTTCTAATAACCAGTAGAATTTAATATTTAAAGATAAAAGTATTTCGGACCTTAAAGAGTTAAAAACATATGTATTAAAATAAGAAAGGAACACCATAAAATATAAGTATTCCTTCAATATAGTTAAAAAATAATAAATATTTATATGCATACTTTGTCCCTGCACCACTCTACTTCATATTGCAAAATAAGGGGTATAATTTGTGATTTTCAACTTGACATTATTTTGAATATTCAGTTGTTAAACAACTTTACAAGCTCAAAATATTTTTAAAATGAGAAAAGATTCATTCAATAGATATCTAGAAACAAAAACAGAAAGCAGAGTACACGCACAATTTTCTCTCTTGGAATAATTAAATCTCTCAAGCAATAACATCCAGCAATTTAAATTAGGTGTTGATTCATCGTTAAAGTTATCTTTTGTTTCACATTACGTAAATTTTGTTTTCCATAGTTCTGAACTCTATTTGCAGATTATCAATTTCCATTCACTTAGAAACTGACAAATTTGTTAAAGAATGGAGAGTACTACTGAGAACGATACCAAGTGCAGTTCAATAAACTCTATTTGCAGATTATCAATTTCCATTCACTTAGAAACTGACAAATTTGTTAAAGAACGGAGAGTACTACTGAGAACGATACCGAGTGCTAAATCTGGTCTTTGTACCATAGGTTTCCGACTCCTGGTTTAAATTATCATTAAGGTATGCGACTAGCCTAAAAATGTTAAATTTGCCAATAATTGGCAATTTTTTTATGATTTTATTTCATAGATCATCTTATTAGCTTTATAAAAAAAGCAGGATAAAAGTAAGTAAAAGCAGACCCTATTACTTTAAGCAAGATGTCATATTTTAAAATGCGTTTTACTCGAAATGTGTTTTTTTGAAAATGTTCGAACGGGGAGAGCGATTGCTCAAAAAGTTTTGAAAATAATTGACATTTTTTGTGTATGTTCTGTGTAATACAGTAGAAGTGTTTTAACCTTCAGATATATCAATCACTGTTTTAATAGAAAATTTACAGTCAGTTATGTGAATATAATTACTGTATTTTTAAGCAATTTAATACAATAACTAAAATAAGGTGCTCTAGTTTCTGTAAAAAGTAAAATTTCTCTTACACTGCATTTCAGAAATGAATATCAAAGCAACACATCAAAACTAAAAATTTGTTCATAAACTTTTTGAACAGAAGGGGACCAGTTTATGAAATTTTTTGTAAATTTTTACCCATTTTTTCCCAGTTTAGTAGTAATAATTTCTTTTTTTCTTCTTAATTTTAGCATATTTTTCTTAAAATGCACTAAACAAATCTAAAAATAACAACAACAAAAAAATCCCCACAACTCCTTTTTTTAAAAAAAAACTTGTCGCAAGTAGTCGGATACCTTAATTGGGAGGAAATAGCCGAATGGATTATGAATAAGTATTTATGCTATTTTACATGTTATTCACACACACACACACACTTTATTTCATCCTTCAAAAAAAGTTTATTGTGGCTGTAGGCAATATGTACATGGCAGAAAATGTGCCAACAATGTTCACAACATATTTCCTATAACAAATATGTTATTTTTGAAATAATTAGTATTATTATAATTATTTTTGGTATGATTCATGTAACTTTTAAATTTATTTTTCATTTTAATATTTCTCAAATTGGTAGTGAAATCTTTATTCTTGAACCAGAATTTATAAAAGTACGAAATCAGTAATACAATAATGAACTGTTGCGAGTGAGTTATTATTGTTTCCCCCTAAAAACCAGTTTTTTTCCGATTTCCAATTTTTAAATTATAAGCATTTATACACATGTATAGACATGTAGGGAACACGGAACACAAAGGCACACTCTCTTTTACCCGAAAAATGAGCAAACTCATAAAAATTTCATATCAAGAAGATTCATTTCTGGAGGAGTCATTAAAGTGGTTAACGACCAACCCGTTCCCTATTCATTATAACAGTCACTTAAAGAAAGTGTTAACAAAGCTCGAAAAGGTGCTTCTCTCTCTTACCGGAGCTCTTAGAAAAGTAAGAGCTCCGGTAAAACTATAAAAAGTGTGCTTTTGTTTAACCAAATAAATATTACTCGTAGAGCCATAATCCTAGGAAAAGATCGAGAGCAAAAATGGATACACTAATAATTTCATTTCGTCATTATACTTAAAACTTTTCATATATAAAAATATACGAGTAAGTTGTTTAATTTAATGTATTGTTTCATTTAATTGTGATGCTGTGTTTTATTAAAAAAGAAGAAAAAATTAAGACTGTGATTTATTTTAATAATTTTTCAATTTATTAATTTCTTTTATCATGAATTATAGAGTGATAAGAATAAGTTTTCGGCGATGCATTAAAGTATCAATAGGATTTTCGCTGTGATTTTAAGGTATCCGACTACCCTAAAACTGTGAATTTTGCCAAAATTCGACAAATTTTCTTATGATTTTATTTTATGGGCCATCTTATTAGCTTTATAAAAATACCAAGTTTATCAATTTCCGTTTTTTTAGAACAAAGACTACAAGTGTTTTAGTAAAAGCAGATGCCATTATTTTAAGCAAGATGTCATACTTTAAAACGCGTTTTACTCGAAATAGGATTTTTTGAAAATAATGAGTCAGCGATTGCTAAAAAAAGTTTTGAACATAAAAAACTGAAATTTTTTCTGTAAGTTCTGTATAAAAGTAGAATTGCTTTAACCTTCATATTTCTCAATCACTGCTTTATTACAAAATTTACAGTCCCTTATGTGAATATAATCACTGTCTTTTTAAGCATTTTCATATAGTAACCGAGATAAAGTGCTCTAGTTTTTGTAAAAATGAAAATATCTCTTAGCCTGAAGGTCATTTCAAAATTGAATAATATAGCAACACATTAGATTGAAAAAAAATGAAAATTTGTTCATAAACCTTTGGAGCAGAATGGGCCACGTTTATGCTATTTTTTGTCAATTTTTACCAATTTTTTCTCATTTTAGTAATAATAATTTCTGTTTCTCTTCTTAATTTTAGCATATTTTTCTTAAAATGCACTAAACAAATCTAAAAATAATAAAAAAATTCCCATATCTCCTTTTCTTAAAATAAAGTTGTCGCAACCAGTCGGATAACTTAAAATGCCAGAATAACCGTACATATTAATATTTTTCAAGTTTCCAGTTGAAGTCCAGACGGAATAATGGTTTATGGCTAATGGATAATGAATCAGGGTGCTGACTGCTGTGTCGAAAAGCCTGAGTTTGAGTCCCTGGGCAGACATGGATGATTGTAAGAGTATTATGCCTATGCGACGTGAGGGTACTCTAAATATTCGTTGAGCCGAAAGCCAAAAAGTTGGGGTGGGGGAAGAGGGGTGAGGGAAGAGAGGGGAGAGACCCTGGTCTATACAGGGTGAAATCCCACACAATTGGGGAGGAACGGAACAAAAACGTACTGTCATCTGCATGTTGCTAAACACAGCATGGCTCCAAAATGGGAGACATAATTTACCCACCCCCTCCTTGCCATGATAAATTTCGCGGATCTTGATCTTATGTTACTTAATTTTTCAGTATGAATTTTCAATTGAACTATGTCAGCTAAAACACGAGGATAATAAAGCACATTTCTTCATTCTCTGATAAATTTAAAAATCAGATTTCGAGTAGTGAATACACTTTTTGTATTTCAACCCCTTTCATGAATCTTGCAAAAAATGTCTTTTGGAGCACATCGCTGACATATTTTGATTGCAACTTTGAGGACATCTTCTGTTCTCCCTATAGAATCCTTTCACCTTTGTCATACACCAACATCATATTTTGTCAGTTGATTTTGACGTTTAAATTTTACGTTCAAAGTATTTTGCAATGTTATTTGGGTAACAGTTTGGGGGGGGTCTTTATTTATTTGAATGAATGCTTTCAATGTCAATCATTATGCCGAAATCTTCCTTTTTTTGTAAAAAAAGAAATGCATTATTATTCTTTATTTTAGAGCGTGGCAGAATTTTTTAGCTAAGAATGTTGAAAGTGTTTATTGTGGAATATTGAAACCCTTTCTAAGAGAGTTTACTTTCCAAAAATTAGATCAGAACAAGTTAAAAATTTTGAAATTAATGTATGTCTTTTGATAATGTACCGGCATTTCTACAAAACAACTTTCAACTAAGAAAAAGAATAAGTTCAATTTTGGGTATCTAGTTTGTAGAATATTTTTTCTTCAATAAATATAATACTTAGCATATATATAAACTATATTTTATACTGCGACTATAATACATATATAATTATCATATTTGCAATTTTTTTTTTATTCCTATGCATTGAAATCTACATTTAGAACAGACAGTGATCATCACTCAATAAATTTTTCTACTACAGAATGCATAATCTTATTTAGAAATTTTATTAAGAATCTGTGACTAAATATTTCTCTTTAATTTATTTTATGCCATTCGTTCTGAGTAATATAATATATCTGAAAAATTTTAACTTTGAAATATATTGATTCTTGTAAATACAAAAAAATGCATGATTATAGTTGCAATGATGGATGATGAGAGTATAATTTTTTATAAATAAAACATAAATGTTTTAAAGATAAATGATATTTTTAACTTTGGCAATCGGTTTTTTATTGATGAATTTAAATTTAACTGAAGTTTATTTACATTTGACTTTACTGGTATAGGGATTTCAAGCGTAAAATTTTCGGATAAAGATATTTCTCCACATTGTGGAGGCGAATGTTGTGCTGATTTCAGAAAGTTTTATTTGAAAGTAAGTCATTTTAAATATTTAATAAAAATAACGTTGGGCAGTATAAATATTGCCCAAATGAGAAAAGTGGACGAATACAAATGCTAAGATTGACTTCTGCTATAGCAGCATCACTGAATAGAGATGTAAAGTGTGGTAGGAGGTGTACACCGCATTCGGCGTTTAACAGTGAAATGTTCTCGTAGTAAAGGGTATTGGTTGAAAATAAAGTCAAATTATACATAGATGCGTCCAGATTGGAACGGTTTCTAATTGCAGAAGCTGAGCTTAATTCGGTCAGCTACCGGTTAAGGTTGACAGTCTTTAGTGAGCACTGTTTAAGCCGAACGGCTGTGAATAATTGGTGTAAAAGTTTATACGATGAACGACAAATGACATTAGATCTCAATGACAATGTTCCCCATACATCTCCGGTGAAACCCACATGACCTTAAAAAAATTCGGTTGCAAAAGTGTTAGAACAACCTTCGTACAGTTCGGACTAGTACCCTGTTTTTTCCACACCCTAATATAGCTTTACGTGCTATTAGAACGACGAATTTAAGGATTTCTCTAGAATCAGCCACGATCTTTGTATAGCAGCGTAGACCTGCTACTGAAACAATAGGACCCGTGGTACAAAGTTAAGTCAATTTCTTTTGATTTCCAATAAAGGCATTCTGCTTATTTGACTTGTCCTTTTCCTTTGAGAAACTTTTACATTAATATGATATACGATTGAATAATTTTAAAATCATTTGTAGATGACTTAAGTTGTCTAAAATGTCGACAACAGAGATTGCAGATAGCATTGCTGAAACATAATGTTTATGGAATAAGCTTTATTCACCTCTTTTTCTTATTGGAGTGTTCTGCTTGTTAGTCTATTTTCAACACTCTCCAAGAAGTGTTCATTTCTAAGAATATCTACAAAAAAAGAACAAAAAATGCAAAGGCTATTAAATTATTGATATTTATGCTAGAAAATCCTAAAGTGTCTGCAGTCAGGAAGTATCTCCATCTGAAGTGTAGATGTAAAAAGGTTTTATTGCGTATATAAGCATTTATGACTCAAAAGGAAAATATCTACATCAGAAAATTTAAACGGAAAAGTGGGTAAAGTATCGACGCAAGAGCTTAGGAACAAAAGTATTTCTTAACCTTTCCTCAGAACGATGTGAGTCAGATGTTTGAAACTTTTACTCTTTAGAATCGATTTTCTTTTGATAACTCTGTGACGGGTGCTTACGCGTTTCACTAACCTTCTCTGATAAACTTTTAAATTGTATTTATTTTGACCAATCCCCACTGAGAGCTGGAAGTGTGACTTATGCAAATAAGATAGTTTCGTGTTTAGCGAGTTCGAAAGAGATATAAAAGGGAGAAATGAAATGAAGAAGAGGATGACTAAGCGGTTTGATAGAGTAGAACTCCGTGTTTGAGATTAAAAAGTAAACTACGTCGTTGTCCAAGAAGGTGTTTTTTATCCGTCTAGCTTAATAAAGTGAAATTTGAAGATTATTTAGGGCGGATCAGAAGTTATTGAAGATATCCTAGATTACAGCCACTTTATAAATTCTACTTGTTCCAGGTTCCTACTGAAGAAGATTTCAGGTCTGTAACTTTTGTGGCTTAAATTTAAATGTGTAGTTTGATTGTACGTGTTATTTCCCCTCGTGATATCAGTTAGTATTCCGTCGTCCATAATTGAATGCTGATAATACTCCATGATAATTTATTGTTCTTAAAGTTGATTATTAATTGTATAATTGTGTCTTAAAGAAATAATAAATAAGTGATTTATTATTTGAGTAGTCTTTAATGATGAATACTACATATCCTAACATAGATAATATGCAAAGGGGTAGTGGGAGACTACGACACTGGCGCCCAAACGAAATACCGGAATTAAGAGCAGGTGCAGGATTTAGAGTTTTGCCGGAGTTATTTTTTTCGGGTAAAGAAAATGTGTTTGAGTTTTTAAATAATATTGATGATAATATAGCTTACTATGAAATACCGGCGAATCTATCGTGTGCATATTTAAAAGGTCATTTAGTTGGGAGAGCGTTAGACTGGTTCCAAGTGATTGGGTTCGAGTGTGTAAATGAAGAAGCGACTGCATTTGCAACACTTAAAAAGAAATTGTCAGACAGTTTTCCGGTAATACGGAATAAATCAGAGCTAGAAGCTCAGTTTTTTTCGTCAAAACAAAGGAGAGGTCAAGCCCCGTCAGACTTTATTTTTCAAATGTTAAAATTACATAAAAACTTGGAATTAAATTATGATGAGATAAAGTTGATTGATCACATAGTAATGCGACTAGAACCCCAAATAATGGATTATTTAGAAGTTCGAAACCCCACAACGAAAACTCAATTGATAGAGTTGGTAGACCGGTATGAGGAACGTCATAACTGCAGGGAAAATCAGGGTTCGAGTAATAATTTTGCTAGACGAAGTTGGGATGTGAGTAGGAATCCTGAGGAAAGAAGGAATAATAGAAACTGGAGAGATACTGGGGTCGGAAATAGTCAAAATGATCAAAGAGGACTAGGCAGGGGTGCGAATAATTTTCCTCGTCGTAATTATCAAAATCAAGGATTCGAGGGTGGAAATCGATACAATCAGTCACATCAGAGAACAGACCGGTATCAGAACCGTAGGATGGTGGTTAGGAAGGGTCCTAATGATGATTCAGCAAAACAGAATTGGAGGCGTGTTGATTGCAACAGCGAAAGGCAAAGAAATGCCAATTTAAACTTTCAAAGAGATCGTAATGAGGCAAATCCTCCTAATAGAATTAGACTTAATTCATTGAGATTATCACCAGTTGAACTTCCGTATGTGCCGATTTTGTTGAATGATACTTTTTTAAAAGCGCTCTGGGATACAGGTGCGGAAAAGTCATTTATTTCAGAAAAAACGTACCGGTCGTATTTTTCTTTCTGTCCTTTAAAAAAATCGTTAGATGAAGTAGTTACAGCTCAAGGGTCACAGTGCAGAAATTTAGGCACAGTTGAGCTGAAAATTAAAATAAGAGAATTTTCGCAGTTATGGAAATTTCATGTGATTGCTGAGATGCAATATCCATGCATCCTGGGTGTTGATTTCATGTCATACGCGAAAATTAGTTTTGATTTCCTGTCTAAATCGTTAATCATTCCGGATTCGA
This sequence comes from Trichonephila clavata, assembly GCA_019973975.1. NCBI lineage: Eukaryota > Metazoa > Arthropoda > Arachnida > Araneae > Nephilidae > Trichonephila > Trichonephila clavata. The sequence continues at coordinate 8,464 of BMAO01014094.1, read as the reverse complement.
AAACGGAAAAAGTGGCAATTTTGGACGAACCGGTTCAAATAGATTTATCTAACACTAAGTTAAATTCAAAACAAAAGCAAGAATTGCAGATTTTGTTTAAAGAATTTCATGGGCTGTTTTCGCTTAAGCCTGGTCTAACACATGTATTTTGTCATGAAATTGACACGGGGGATAGTCCTCCTGTTTTTTCGAGACCTTATCGCTATGACAGGGTCAAACAGGGTATAATCGACTACCATGTTCAGAAGATGTTGGGTGATGGAACAATAGTTCCAACAACATCGCCCTACGCGTCTCCAGTTGTTTTATGTCGGAAGAAAAACGGGTTGCCGTTAGATGACCCAGAAGCTTATAGGTTTGCAATAGATTATAGGAAGTTAAATGCGGTCACGAGATATCCGCGATATCCGCTACCAATAATTGATGATTTGATCACTAATATTCCGCACACCGAAATTATGACATCACTTGATTTACGCAGCGGATACTTTCAGATGGCAGTAGACCCCAAAGATGTGCATAAGACGGCGTTTGTTACAAAAAATGGTACTTTTGCATTTACTCGCATGCCATTTGGCCTTTCGGGGGCAGCTCCAAATTTTCAAAGGGCCATTGAGATGATCCTCAGGCCAGTCCTCGGCCGTTTTGCTCACTGTTATATGGATGACGTGATAATCGCGTCTCCATCTTTTGAAAGCCATGTAGAACATTTACGGGAAGTATTCAGATTATTGCAGGAGGCTGGTTTGACATTGAATCGCGAGAAATGTCATTTCGCGAGGGAACAATTACGTTATTTGGGTTTAGTTATTAATAAAGAAGGAGTTAAAACAGATGAGGAAAAGTTAAAAGCAATTATTGAAATGAAACCTCCGAAAACGGCAAAACAAATAGCAAAATTTTTAGGAATGACGGGTTGGTATCAAAAGTTTATTAAAAACTACGCAGACATGTGTGAACCCTTATATAATTTAAAACGAAAGAACTCTAAGTTCCATTGGTCGGAATCAGCGCAAGAAGCCTTTGATCGTATTAAGAAAGCACTGACAGAAGCTCCAGTGTTACAATTACCAGATTTTTCCCAGCCGTTTGAACTCTATACGGATGCGAGCTCAGTGGGGGTAGGAGCAGTATTGACACAGAATAATAGGCCTATAGCGTTTGCATCGAGAACTTTAAACCGAGCAGAAAGGAATTATACTGTGACGGAACGTGAATGTTTAGCTGTCATATGGGCATTAAATAAATATCGCACGTATTTCGGATCCTTGCCGGTTAAAGTGATAACAGACCATGCTGCACTTACCAAATTAACAAAGGGAAAGAATTTGTCATCTAGAATGATAAGGTGGACGCTTAAGTTGGCGAATTTTAATGTAGAATGGGAACATCGCCCAGGTACGCAAAATTTAGTGGCTGATATGTTGTCCAGAAACCCGTTAGAAAGTAATGAGGAACCAAAAGTGTCTTGTGCGGTGATTAGATCGTTAGTATTATCTTCTAGAGAACAGTTAAGAGAGGAACAGAGAAATGACCCGGAGCTAGGTCACATTATGAAGTTTTTGGAAAATCCGGACGATAGTTCTGTTAATGAATCGATCTGCAGAAATTGGTCCAATGACTTTAAAATCGTTGACGGTTTGCTATATTATGCAAAGTATACAACCACACTAGGTGAGTTAAGGGTATTTATACCTAAAACTTTACGTAAAGATGTTATGCGAGAATTTCATGACTCGCCTATGGCAGGTCATCTAGGCAAAAAGAAAACCTACTTAAAATTAAAGGACGCGTGTTATTTTCCGTACATGAGGAAATACATTTATAAATATGTAGCAACCTGCGACCAATGCCAAAAAGTCAATTATAAAAACGGATTACCAGCTGGTCAATTAATTCCCATAATAACGAATTTTCCGAATGAAATCGTGTCTTTAGATTTGTTAGGCCCATACCCTGCAACTAGTCCAGAACGCTATAGATTTATTTTAGTAATTACCGATAATTTTTCTAAATGGGTTGAAATAGTTCCCTTAAGGAAAGCTTCGGCTAAAGCAATTGCCAATGCATTTTTTGAGAATTATATTGCGCGTTATGGAGCTCCTGTAAAGTTAGTCACCGACAATGGTCCCCAAATGATATCCGAAGTTTTCGAGCAAGTGTGTCGCAGATTGCACATAAAACACGTTAAAACTGTGGTATATCGTCCACAAGCTAATCAAACAGAACGAGTCAATCGCACTCTTTTAAAAATGATTTCGAGTTTTGTCGCGGATAATCACACTAACTGGGATCAATTTCTGCAAGAGTTCGGTTATGCAATTAGGACAGCAGTACATGAGACAACGGGTAAAACACCGGCGGAATTATTTTTAGGTCGAAATTTAATCACTCCTTTTCAGAAATTAGTTATGGTAACGGATGGATCAGATTTAGTTTGTGGGAACATAGAAAGGTTGTTTGAGGAAGCTAGAGTTCATACAAAGCGCCAGCAAGAGAAGTGGGCGAAATATTATAATAAAAAGAGGCGTGAAAATAATGTGAAAGTTGGTGATCTAGTATTAGTTCAAACTCACCCGTTAAGTTCAAAATGTAAAAAAATAGTAGGTAAATTTATGCCAAAGTTTGAAGGCCCATATAAAGTTCTGAGTGTAAAAAATAATAATAATTTAGTAATATTAAAATTGGGTAAAAGAATAACGGTTAATGTTGACCAGGTGAGAATTTACTATCAAAGAGAAGACAGTGTTGCCGAGTCGGAAAGTAACACTAGTAGTAATCATGGTGCAGTGACATCAATCAGGTCAGATGATGCGCAGTCGTCATTGGTGCAATCGGAGAATGATAGGGGTGGTCGTAAAGGATCGAAATCAGGAAATGTAAATGGTAGCAGAGATATAGTTGCGAATAGACGCGATGGAGTAGAGGTGAGAAAAAAACGTGGACGGACGGAATCTACTGTTTCTTCGGGGGATAACGCGTATAATTTCAGGAAAAAAAGACCTGTATGTGCTGAGAGAGAGAAAAGAGGAAGGCCTGACTCATGGATGGACAATGTACGGAAGAAGAGACCAGAGGCCCAAGCAGATCGTGAGAAAAGAAAGATTTCCTCGTCAATGTCCTCTCGTCCCTCCAGGAAGCGTTATAGAAAGGTGGAAGAAAATAGTTCTGAAAGAGCAGTTCCAGGACCATCCCACAGATTCAAGTATAACAGACCTCATCAGGAAAGGAGCTGTCCATACAATCTTCGGAGCCGACGTCGAGTGGACAACAGCCAAGTTCCAGTTCTCACAGAAGGAAACAACGCCTCAGCAGGAGCATATCAACTTCAACGGACTCGATGGAAGAAGGGACCCAGAAAGTTGGAGCGCAGAGTGGACAACCCTAGGACAAGGTCATCCAGCACAGAAGCCATGGTAGGAGACAAAGCCTATGCAGATTGGATCTAAAGACTAGTCAGGTTGTATAATTCTAATTTGTTTATTTTTCCTCTGACAGACAGTTCGGAGTATTTTCCATGTGGGCTAGTCTAATTTTTTGTAAAGTTAACGTACAAAAGTGTCACTGAGTTGTGTGCATTTTCATATCGGTTGAAAAGACTTTTGTATTAATTTTTTTTCCAAATTGTGGAAAAACATTTGTTGAATTGCAATTGTTTTGCTACACATTAAAGACGTGGCTTTATATGTGAGATTACTTGTATTGTTTGTTGTAATATATTCTATGTAAAATGTATATATTTTGTGTGTAATTATTAAGATGTATAAGTAATGTCTGGTTTCTGGGCGCGGCGTAATTAGGAATACTAACAAAAAACATTAACAGCGCAGCGCGATTGATTGGGAATTTTTGAAAATGAAACCAGATAAGGGTTATTTTGTTACTAAACTATATATATATAATATAATGTATGCCATATTTTATGTCAATAAGGAAGTTGTATAAAAGTTCTGTGCATTTAATGTCATGTTTTAGAAAAAATTGACAAGGTTTCCTTTCAGGGCAGCAGTCCCTGAACATAGTGATGTGATGAAAGTTTGATGTCGTATGAAGATATTGTATAAAAATTTTTTGTATTTATTAGCACTTAAGTAAAGTGCATGATCAGGGTTTTTTCCTTGAAAGGTTTTCCCCTGATCTTCGCCCGAATGGGATGCACTGTAGGGAACCTAATATTGTGAAAGATAAATAAATTAGAGTGGAGTACCCTTTTGAGTAGTCATTTCTGTGTGCTAGTTTAATTAAAGTTTCTAACTTAGAGTTAAAATTTTCTGCTAATTCAGTGTTTTCAGGCATTATAAAGTTCGTGAGTTAAAACTTTCTACAAGTTTAGTATTTTCAGGCGTTATAAAGTTCGTGAGTTAACTTTTTACAAGTTCAGGCATTCTAGAGTAGTTAAAATTTGTGCAGGTTCAGTGTTTTTCAGATGTTAGGTAAATTAAGCGAATTCTTGCAGGTCGTTTAGACCGTCAATAAGTCACGCTTTTTTTCTCGGAGGGGGGTTGTGACGGGTGCTTACGCGTTTCACTAACCTTCTCTGATAAACTTTTAAATTGTATTTATTTTGACCAATCCCCACTGAGAGCTGGAAGTGTGACTTATGCAAATAAGATAGTTTCGTGTTTAGCGAGTTCGAAAGAGATATAAAAGGGAGAAATGAAATGAAGAAGAGGATGACTAAGCGGTTTGATAGAGTAGAACTCCGTGTTTGAGATTAAAAAGTAAACTACGTCGTTGTCCAAGAAGGTGTTTTTTATCCGTCTAGCTTAATAAAGTGAAATTTGAAGATTATTTAGGCGGATCAGAAGTTATTGAAGATATCCTAGATTACAGCCACTTTATAAATTCTACTTGTTCCAGGTTCCTACTGAAGAAGATTTCAGGTCTGTAACTTTTGTGGCTTAAATTTAAATGTGTAGTTTGATTGTACGTGTTATTTCCCCTCGTGATATCAGTTAGTATTCCGTCGTCCATAATTGAATGCTGATAATACTCCATGATAATTTATTGTTCTTAAAGTTGATTATTAATTGTATAATTGTGTCTTAAAGAAATAATAAATAAGTGATTTATTATTTGAGTAGTCTTTAATGATGAATACTACATATCCTAACATAGATAATATGCAAAGGGGTAGTGGGAGACTACGACACAATTTATATATGAAAAATAAATGCTATAATTTTCTCTTTCCAATCTAAACAAGTTTACATATCTTGGAAGATAATCCTTTTATACCTTATAGAGCTATCATGAATACTAATAGAAATGTCTGAAACAAAATATCTAAGTAAATGAGATTTCTCCAAGACACGCGGAAATATCTGACATGTGGTGAGTGATATGTTAATCTACGCAAATACTCCATCTTCCCGTAATCACCATTTCCATGATTACACGAAATGTGGTAATGGAGAGAGAGAGAGATTCCTTGTCTTTCCCTACATTGTAAAAGAAAGATATATGTATTTTATACGAAAAACTAACCTGCAGATCTAAAGATAATTCTTTATCATGGTGTATTTTTAGTGTCTATGTTCGTATGCTAGGAATCGTATGCTTTCATTTATTTCAAATTATTTAAATTTAATTTAACACTACGAGATATTAATTTCTACTTATAAGTTCTAGAAATAGTACATTCAACTATAATTAATTCTGGTTAATTATTAACGAAATCTTGCAAGCTTGTTTTTCATTTATGAAACTTTTTTACATTTTATATATCATATATTCATTCAGATAATTTTACATTTTGTATCGGAAGAAATAGTAAACATTTTTGAGTTTATTCTTTATCTGATTATTTTACTGTAGCAAGAGGAGATCGTATTTCAATTATTCTCACAATAATAAAACCCCGTCTTAAGGGGAAAAAAAATATTACTTCGCATTTTAACACTGAATTTTCTAACAAATTTTGATACTTTAAAAAATTTTAACAACTGAAACTTTTTACTGATTAATTTAAAATTCTAAGACATTTTAGAAATTTCTTTATGAAAATTATGATGTAAACTGTATTATTTAACTACTCCAGAAGAACTTAAGCACTTTCAAAACCTTCTAAGAGCAATAAATGACGATCAATTTAACAGAAAGATATATTTTCAAACACCGTACTCCTTCAACGAAAACAAATTTAAGCCGTAATCCGGTGGTATCATTAAGAAAAACTCATTTAATGCCATGCAATTTCAATATTACGCGTTCAAGATTACCACTTCAACTAATGTGCGTTAGAGAGGCATTCGGTACCAAATTAATTCTTGTTCTTCAATACTTTTGGAAACCAGAATCAACATTACAAGTTCTCAATGTTTTTACATTTGATCTTTTAAATAATTTTACTAATATGCTCTCTTTTTTTTATGTACATTGCTATAATATATTCAGTAATTATCAGGAAATACTTGTTTTTTATTATTATCAGCTACAAGAACAAGAACAAATTATTGTATGGTGGAGATAATGACATACGCGGGCTTGTACTCATATAGTAAAAATATATTAGTAAGATATCTAAATAAAGTACATTTTTCAAAAGTTAACACTTGATGTCCACATTGATACTGTAAGAGTAAAAAAATTTTTAAAAAACTGTACGTTGTTTCTACTCTTATATCTCGACAGACACAGCTTCAGCCTATCTCGTGCATATGTAAACCGCACAAATTTATAACAATGGTTTCTTCATGATGGTAATTTCATAGGTCCAATCCAGTTCACACTCCGTACTTCAAAAATACTTCGAGTTTATTAATAACTGTACAAGAATATGATCTCTATGGGTAATAAGTTTTCGAAGCTGAGAAGTTTTGAAACTTTTTCGAAATCAATTGACATCTTGCCTTATTGACGGCCTATTTTTTTAGCTTTCTAGTTTCCTTTCCGTCGTCAAAATGCCAGGTGAAGAGTATTCTATTTTACTATTTTGAGCGCAACTTCCCTTGCATTTTATCAGTACTACAAGATCAAAGTTTTCTCTACAAATATATTCTGAATGTGTCAATACTCCATTACTTATTTTTAATGAGTTCTGGTTCTCTACAAAAATCGTTAGCTCCTTCAATGTTTCATTTTCCTTTTGCAATGCGATGAATGCTGCGCATCTCTTTTCCGTTTGAAAGCTTTTCGATGTGAAAGTTTGAAAGAAAATCGATTTTGGATACGTTGACTCAATATCTTCCTACACATTTGAAGATATGTGAGGTTTGTAGCAAATTACTAATTCTAACAAAGCTTCATAAGCGGAAGAATAGATTAACATATCGTTAATCAGCTTTTTAAAACTTCATACAGGATGGGCTTAAACACCATGTCATCAACTTTGTTGAAAAGCGTTTAACTCATCCGTTTCCCATTCATTAAATGCATACCATTATTTGGACTGGTTTTCGACTACCACTGTTTTGACAACTAACATCCAGACCACAGATATTTGGATACATGTGTCCATGACAAACTTGAAGATTTCTTGATCACGTTTGATATTGACAAACAGTCGTCGATTTTCCCTTCTTCCTTGGTAGCAGCTATTGATTTAATAACTTCAGCCATTAAAACTCAGAGAATGACTCCTTTACATACTTTTTAGAACCCATGATATTAACTTGGGAATTTAGAGAGATTTCCTTAATATCCTCTATATAGAAAACCCTTGAGGTAATCCTACCCTTTTACAAGAATAGCTTGTTGGTAAAAGTTGACTTCTTGGCTTCAAGTTTAGGAAACGGATTATATTTCTAACTTCAAGTTTCATTTTTATATAAGTAATGAATACTCTCTCTTAAAATCTCATTGAGAGTTTGTCATATTTTAAGTGAAGTTTTCATTTAATTACTTAACTTGACATTAAATTGAATATTTTCACAATCTTCTAATTAATCTGACAGTAAAATTTTAAAACTTTGCCCGATTTGACTACGAAATGTTCTTTTGAAATTTGTTTATTGAGCTGATCTATGTATTATAATTAGGTCTTTCAGCGCGATACGAAGTTTCTTCCATTCCATATAGTCATTTATCTAAACCTTATTATTTCGCAAACAAAATCTTTGCCGAATTTCGATGGAATGGATTTAACTGATACTTCACAAATTTCTGTCTGAAAACTTATCTGGGTTCATCTTAAATCTTCTTAATTATATTTATTGAATATAATCATAATATTCAAACTTCTAGTCTTCTAATAATCATATCTCTCTAGCTATTAGTTAAGTAATGTCGGACAGCATAAGGTGTTAACGGTCATGATACCCAATTCAGTTGTCTACAGAATACTTTTAACTTATTATAAGGTTTTTCATCGTAATCTTTACAATTTGTACTCGTGTTGCTTCTTTCGCTCTGTCGTTATTTTTTCATGTTCAAATTTGTATTCTTTTTGTTTCTCTGTATCCTTTTCCTTTTCCTGTTCTTCGAAAAACACGGATAATTGAGCTTTAATAAACTCCACTTCATA
>BMAO01014093.1:0-17888 GCA_019973975.1 Trichonephila clavata | reverse complement strand
AAAAAAACAATTATTTCAGAAGATTCATTTGCCAGGAATAAAATAATTACTGTTTTTCATAATTATTTTATATATATATATAGCTCGAAATTTTTAAATTAATTATTTTTATCTGCATAGATAATTTTATACAAAACCATATAAAATATAAAATATTATCCTTCGAGTAAATTTAACAAACAAAGCTGAAATTTTATACATAGAAAGATTTTAAATAATGATTATTATTATTCATACATCCAAAAAAAAATTAAAGATTCGCAAAAAGAGTAAAAAGCAATCAACTGCATTAATTTTTGGCTTAAGAAATGATCCTTAGATCGGTTACACATATAACAAACGTTTGAAAATTTGCGTTACTCTATCAAAATACATTTACTGATATTCAAATAACTTCGTCTTTGAACTTCAATTTAGTATTAAAAAGGTTCGCGAAACGTTTCAAGTGGTTTGGTCTCCTCTTCTTTATTGATTTTTGAATATCAAAAAGTGCTTTTTCTTAAAATTCATATTAAAAGCAAACTGGTTCACGAATATTTTTCAAACTCGTAAAAGTGAATAGTCGAGAGAAATTGCTTCACGGTTTTTTAAAATAAATCAAGAAACATACTTTTCATAAACTCGATTCAAATGTGTACTCTAACTCCAAATACAACTTTATGAAATCGGGTTTTTTTTTACTAAACCCTCTGCCTCTTGTTGGTTCGAAATCAGGCAAACGGTATACATCCTTTTTTCGCCGGAATAATCTGTAGAATTTAAAGATATCATTTCCTTTTTTGGAAAGTTCTTTCAACGTCATTTGGTGTCTTCTTCGTTTTTAAAAGTGCATCAAGAAAGTCCCATGTCTTTTTTTAAAGCCGTTTCCTCGAAAAGAAGATGAATGTATTCAAGAGGGAAGCAAGGGAATGAAATGTTATGGTGCAGTCGATGAAAACATATTCAATGAGTTGATTCACTATTTCAGAGAGCTTGTCGCGTTTTAAAGCAACCTGGGTATTGACCTCTCGAAAATTTAATTTCCGTTTATTTAAAATGATTCTTCTTCTATTTACTACATAAAATTGCAATGCAAAAGGTCTTTTAGCCGGAAAAGTGTAAACTACGTCAGTTATTTGAAATATATTTCGTTGTATTTGTGTTCGGAAATAAATTTCATATTTTTTTTAAAATACAAAGCGATTGATTATTTTTTCCATTTTTAAATGTACTGCAAATTTAATTTGTTTGAAATGAATTTTTATTCATATTTTGAGGAAATTCAAATTTGCATACAGATGATAATTACCATTGTAAAAATTTAGTTTGGAAAATATTTATTTTTTATTTTAACGTAAAAATAAATAGCATTTTTTTAAAAATTATTTATGTTTACCTTTATAAATTTATTACATTTCTAAATATGTATTCCAAATAACGAAAAAAATTTCCAGTTTTTATTAACATCTACCATTTTAAATTCCCATCATGTTAGAAACAATTTTTTTCTTTTCTATCTCACTTTCAAGTTAAAACAAAAAATCTAAAACTTTATGTAAAATATCGGTAAAATTTTAAGTAGCTTGGTTTCCGATTAAAAGGCAAATGTTTTATACATGAAAATGCATACATATATATTATTTTATAAACACACACTATTTAAATGTATGCCTTAAACTAATCCATTGTATAAATAGATAATTAGAGAGCAATAATTGACTTTATTTTAATTATTATTTATTTACATTTTAAAGAGATAATTATCTTTAAAAAATTTCTACATTCTAAATATGTATTCCAAATAACGAAACAAAATTTCCAGTTTTAATAACATCTACCATTTTAAATTTCCATCTTGTGTAATAAATATTTTTCCCTTAACTATCTAACCTTCCAAATTAAAATGAAGGTAAAAATTTTTGTAAGATATAAGTAAAATTCTTAATAGCTTGACTCCCAATTAACCGGAAAATTTTGTACATAAAAAGTGCATAAAAGTACATATACTTTTACAAACACACAGGCTTACCATTAACAATTAAAATCCATTGCATAAAGAGATCAAAATAATCCATTGTATAAAGAGATCAAAATAATCCATTGTATAAAGAGATAATTATTAAAGATTAAGAGAGATAATCTTAATTTTTTCTTTTATAAATTGAGATTTTTTAAAAATTTATTTGAAGTCCAAATTGACATACGTTTTTAAATATTGTATCTTTCATAACTGTTCTACATATAAGATATAAAAATGTTCTTGAATTGAATGATTTGAACTTAAAATATTTTTTAACTTTTTTTAATTTGTTACTTTGAAAGAAAAAGAAGATTAAAAAGAACTTATTTCCAAATTCATTATATAAAAAGGGATCCAAGAAGTAATTACTGAAAGTACATTCAAAATTTTCTTATCGGAATAAAAACTCATAATGTATAATTGCATGGAAACTAAAATGAATCACCAGAGAATCTACAGCAATATATATCTCATTAACTATTTGGGAAGAAAACTACATTCTTTGCATTTAATGAGGAAAATATTCTTTAAATAAAACCCTATTCTTACTTATAAGTATGATATGTTTAACATTTCCTTTCTTTTTTCAAAATGACATTAAATATTTCATACTTTTATTATTGTAGATAAGTCATTTTTGAAAGGCATTAAACTTCAAGGGAAATTTAAATAAATACATCTCTGAAGAAATTTAAAGATATGGAAAGCGATTAAAGGAAGTTAGGTGCTTGCAATTTTTGCTTAAATTTTAGTTAATTTTTTTTCAAGAAAATTCCATTTATAATATTACAAAAAAAAAAAAAAAGATGATAACCTAGATTTTTTTCATTGGTCAATTATTTTAAATATTTTAAGTAAAACGAAGTGACTGTAATATTCATTTGATTATGGTCAAAAAATCATGGCTGGTGTTTTCGATTCGAGGGTTCAAGCCCGAAAATCTACCTTGGAATAAGGCTGTTGAAGTTCAAATACCTCACGTAGAAGTTAAAAGAGTGTGGTTTTATACCTCAGGTGCCGTCTTCATCACTTCACCAAGATTCAAAATCACAGGTTTTGTTGAAAATAATTTAATGTTACATCAAGATGTTACATTAAAAAAAAATCCAAAAAAACCATCCTAAAAAAGAACAAATCAACAACTACAAATAAGAAATAAAAAATCCTGTTATGAAAAGTTAGCAATCTTCATGGGTTTTCTTCACTTGATAACAAGAATCTCAAACATTTTGCAACAGAAAACATGTCCACATTTCTTGGAGAAACCTCTAGTTGCCCACGTTAATTATTGAATAATTCGTTTTTAAGATTTGGAAACATTACAAGCGCGTGCGCACAAATACACAATTTTTTTTTTTACCTTAGACAATTTCATTTAGCTTTGTGGAAAAATGTAAAACATAGTTTTGAACCGTTTTACCTGATAAAAAAGAATATTAATTGAATAATATATAAATTGGTTATGGTAATGTACTTACTTATGAATTCCCTTAATGTGCTGGGCAATTATAGGGAATGGATACTTATTGAAATACGATGGAATGAAAGTTAAGAGAAGTATAAAATAAATTATGGCAAAAGTGCCTAGAACATTAAATTATGAAGTTATAATTTTTGAATATTCTGAAAGAAGAAAAAAAAATACTAGTATAAATATTATAAAAATTTAACTTACATGCATATCTAAAGAAATTGTACATTAACTAATATAAGTATAAATATTTAAAATAAGAAAAATGCTTTCACGTTTAACATTGACAGAAAAGGCATTGTATTAATACATTGATTAATGTATTTCATGAAACAATAAATGTATTGCATTTGGTGAATAAGTGAGTATATATATGTTAGTATAGAGCTCGATTTTTTATTTATATATTTATTTTCTTTTTGATTGCTATAACTAGAACAATTACATAAAGTGAAGTGTGGTGCTTAATCTAAGGGCGACATAACCTGGATGACTTTTTTTTAACAAAATTAACACATAAGTTTTAAAAAATCTGATTTGTGATGAATAATTCTAAAAAATTATACTCAGTAATTGGTTTTCATATACCTTGACAGTATTATAATCTAAAATATTGTATGCAAAACACAATAAAATATCAATTATTGTATTTTGTTCATTAAAAACGAAAACTAACCTGAAAAAATTATTAAATATTGCTAATTTTGTAACAAGTATATAAATAAACGTGGCTTTTGAACTTTTTATTTTATTAGGCAGAATAACCGCAAAGTCAGAAATATAAAACATATTTCACTATGACATCTAACTACGAGCAAAGCGTCAGAAAGTAATAATAAAATTGATAAGGACAAAATAAGGTGGACACAGTAATACATAAGCGAATCTTTAGCCAATTACACGAAGATTAAGTGATGATTAATGATGCATACTTTAAATTTATTTGTACATATTTCTGATCAGAAATAAAATTTAAAATGAGAAAATTCTATAAAATATTTACTTAAATGTATGTATGTATGTATACACACACTCCCCCGAATATAAGAAAGCTTCACACTCCGAATTAATTAACCGAACGGGACAAGAATTAGTGGCCTGCATGTTTATATTTCTTAAAAACGAAACGCCAAGAATATCACAGGAACTGAATGCTTTATACAGGAAACAAAACTGCCAAATATGTATATAAAATCATGCATTGCATTGACCCACTGCTGGTCCTGATATATTCGATTATTTGGTGGAGTATAGATCCATATACTTGACTACTGTACACTTATAGAACTTCTTGCTATATACATTTCTATTGGCGAGTTACCTTGGGACATCCAGAGACCATTGGATACGTCTGATATATAACCAAATATTTATCATCAGACCTATTAAAAATTTCGTTTGCGACAGTCTGTATACATTTATTAAAACCGAAACGCTAACATTATCATAGGAATTGAATGTTTTATACTTGAAGTACAATTAAAAAGAAAAAAAAAAACACAGTTATGCATTTATTGACCTGCAGATATAAGCGGCTCTGATATAAGCGATTATTTGTTGCAGAATAGATTCCTATATTTTACGATTGTGGAATTTCTTGCCGTATAGCTTTCAATTAGCGAGTTAGCTTGGTGCATGCAGATCCGGTTGAATACGCTAAATACATAAAATGTCCTTAGCCAATAACCTACGCATGAGCAAAATAAAAAGTCAAATAAATAAGCAAATCATTATCCTAGAAACTATTAAAAATGTTGGTGCCTGGTAGAAAGGTTTTTGTGCGGCAGGAAGATAAGCAATAGAAACACATGACATGTAAGGTTCGGTCTTGTCTTATTGAAATGTATCCCGGGCACAGGGGAAAAAAACTATAAGGTATATCGTGGACATTCCGCTGTTCAGTAAGAAGTTCTCACGAATTATGATCAAAAGCAACATGCATTTAAATAAAAGGCCTCCTAGCGTTCGGGCAGTTTTGAGGAAGATAGCCAGATGGGTATTCTTCCCTTCTCTTGGATATATCTAGACAAATCCACCAGGATACAATTTCACTCATTGCTGAAAGTATTTTACGCCAGTCGAAGAGATTCTAGGTCAAATACTCCACCCCGCATCTCTGCAAACGTTTCTAGAAGTGAACAGCGATGAAGGGTGGTTGGCGTATTATCTTCATACATACACAAAAAAGTTTGTTTCATTGAATTGAACCGTTTATATATACATATATATATATACATAAGCAATGTTTTAAGCTATAATTATAAATAGTAAATATATTATAGATTTTTTTTAAAAATAAAGATATTTATTTAGTTTATAGTTATGACTTATAAGATCTTTGTAATTCCAATAATATCATGATATAATTAAGGTAATTGTAGATAATCATAGAAATTATAACCTTAATATTAACTTACAAAAATTTAGAACTATAATAAATTTAGTCTTAAAGAAAACTACTTTAATTTTAATGGTTCTCTGTACAAACAAACCAAAGGTTTGCCTCAAGGTGGCCCTGCTAGCAATAGTTTGATAATTTATATTTAAAATTATACGAAAATAATTATATTATTAATAATTATTATTACATATTTAGATACATAGATGACCTAAATATTTTTGGTAAAAATAATAATTTTAACCCCAATATAATTTTTATCCGAATTATTTAAAGCTAATTAAAAATTAATAGTAATCCAGTTAAAACTAATTACTTGGATGCATCATTATGTATTTAGAACTATAAATTACATAGCAATATTCATGATAAAAGGGATGATTTTGTTTTTACATTCTTAAAGTGCCTTACATTAATTCCAACATTAAGTCAATTTATAGAAATATTATTTACAATTATATTTACAGTAATAACGTGTTTTAGTTAGTGATAAGTTTAATATATATTTAAATCTTAATAACTTTATTAAACATTGTATGGAACATGGATACCCTCCTAATTTTATAAAAAGTTACCTAACATTTAAATAAAAAAGTTATTAGTTGTGCTGCTTATAGATGGATGGCGCCTCTAGCTAAATAAATTAACAATATTATATTTTCTTAAAAATTAATTGTATATGACTGGGTGGTACTTTTATTTTCTATAAATTTTTAAATAAAATATAGAGTTTTAAAATGTGTATATATAGTATTAATGCTATTTTATCAAAACTTAATAATTTTATGTGATACTGTTATTGTCCATAGCCGGGGAATGTGTTTTGCTCACGTGGTAAGTCTTAATAGTTTAACTTTGATTTTAAATATTTTAGTAATTATTACAGGCTATAATATTATCGTTTTACATTAATAGATTATGGTTTATTTATAATAATAGTTAAACTGTTCGCTAGAAATTTCTTGCTTTCCCTATGGCCCAGAGTATTGGAAAATTTAGGCGAAGGTTGGCTAACCGAAAAACATTGTTTAAAACTGCATTTCTGGTTCCTAAGGCTAGGAGTTTTCTCTAGTATTTCTATGCCTAAATCTATTCTATCATGACTGTAGTTATCTTAGGTATATAACTATTTTTGTATATTTTTGTCATATATATATATTATATATAATATATATATATATAATTGTAATTGCAAGATAACCAGACAACAGAATTTAAAAAAAGATATGAAAAATTGAAATTACAGAGTTAAATATAAAAAATTTAAAAGAATGGATGCTACAGTATTATCAGCATTGCTGACTTAGGTCAGCTTACATACAAAAAAATGTCTCTTAAAAAAATTTTCTATATAAAAGTCGGGTTGAACATGTTTTTTGGCCAGCCAACCTTCCCCCTTTCTGTTAATAATACCGAGCAAAAACCTATTGGAAATAATGGATAGGAAATCTAAATCCATTAAGAGAAAAAGGTAACTCACCTAAAAATTGCATACAGAAATGTAGAGCCCGCGTTAAATCTGAGTATAATAAACAAGTTATTGTCAGATTCTGGACCCAAATACAAATTCAAAACAAAAGCAATACCTGAAAAATAGCACTTAGCAAAAGTATGAAATGAATAGAAATAATAAAATAAGAATTATAAACATACTACCATTATCTTAGAGACTCTAAGATAATATGATTTAAAAGTTATCATAAATTCAAAAAAATAACTTTATCTAAAACTAGAAATTGGGGGTATCTAAAACAATCTAGGAAAAATAAGAAATCTATAATAATAACCTGTTAAAACTATGGAAATTTATTTATATATATTATTTATTATGTATGCATATATATATAATATATATATATATATATATATATATATACATATATATATTAAACCTGCAATCCTGGTTCCTAAGGCCAAGAGTTTGCTCTATTACTACTGTGGCTAGGACTATTCTATCATAGATATAGAGACTTATAACTATTAACATGTCTTATAACTATTTCGCGTGCATATTTTTGTAATATATATATATATTTAGTATACTCTAGTATTTATGTGGCTAAATCTATTCTATCATGACTATAGTTATCTTAGGTATATAACTCTTTTTTGTATATGTTTGTGTTATATATATATATATATATATATATATATATATATATAAACAAAAAATGTTTAAAATAGTTTTTTTACTTATCAATATAAACGGAGAAAAATTATTTTAGTATTTTAGATGTTTAATATAATTTTATTAATAATTAATTTTTCTCATTTTTTTCATGGTTCTTAAAACGAAATTAAACACCAAAATAAAAAAAAATAAAAACTACTATGAAAAAAAAAAGAATTATAATCAATTTGAAAGCAATGTAAACTATTTATTTCCTTTGCTTATCTAAAGAACATAATCTATTGCTTTGCTATTTTAATTCTATCATAACACTAGCGTTATATTTACGCAAGAAAGAAAATAAAAGTTGACTTAAAGAAATCATTTGCTTTCCTTAAGGATGGCACATCATCGATTTGAGTTAAATATTTATTTATTCTTGACTTGGAATGTAAGTAAGGGTATTAAATTCAAAGATACATTTTATTAATGACGATGAACCGTTGAAAAGATAAAAAAAATTCCTAAAACGAATACAAATTTAAAACTGCGGCGTAGCTGTATTATTGATTAAAACTGGGATTTAAATAGTTTGCGGCTATTTGAGATTCAAAATAATCTACAAAATAGCTATTTAAGTTAAGAAGTAATGAAGAGAGATACAGCTGATGGCGATGAAAACTTAAACTCTTATTGAAAATGTCTGTAAATCAATATGCCTTCTTTTAATTAAAATGAAGAAAAAGGAACAGCACTCTTACTGCTTTCATTTATTTTAAATAAATGAAAAATAATCGTAAGGCATATTTATTTTTTTTAATTTAAATATTTTAACGTATTATACTAAGCAGTCAAATATAATCGTATTTATATTTGAGCCGTTATTGTGAATAATTATTATATACTTATTTTATTTGAATAAATATTATAAAAATATTTCTGTTTTATCATGTCATTGTTTGCATCAGTCTTTATGACATTAAATACCATGCAAAGTTAAAACAGTTCTGAAAAAATACTCATATTGTATGTTGAAACGATTTTGAACTAATTAATCCTGATATTATTTTCGATAGTGTATACTCGATTGGAATAAAAAATAATTATTAATATATTATTATATTTTTAGTTTTTGAATTAAAAATAAATGTACACAAAGCGATATCCTTAACTAAGTTACAAAAACTATTTGCTTGATTGCAGCATTTTCTTTTTTTAAAAGTTTGTCCTGAATGCATTATATTAGAAATGTATTGTACACTGTTTAAACACATAATAAATCGATTTCTTTAAGCTACAAAAGCTATTTAATTGCAGGCAGCATTTTCTTTTTTTTACAAGTTTGTCCCAAATGTAAGATATTAGGAATGTAACGTACATTTTTTTAAAAATATTGAATACTACTAGGCTTATCCTAATGATAATTTTAATTTTTTTATAACATGACACTTATCGGACTCATATGCTATAAATTATAGGCAATAGCACTTTGAAATAAGCATATAAAGCTCTAATTTAAATAGTTTTTGTTTAACATAACATAAATGTATTCAAATAATTTCAACGGAGGGAGGCTGGGTGTTGTAAAATCAAATAAAATCCCGCAGCACAATATTTTTTTTGTTTCCATAGAATATTTCAATTTTTTTTCCTTATGAATAATTTTATTATAATTAAAGAAAAGAAATAACTAAAACTCTTCAAAAAGCCTTTTCTTTGATTCTTCATTATTGTACCTACTAGAGTATTATCATCGTCTTACCTGCTAATCGGGCATCACCATGTGATAATTGTGAAAAAAGGTTCTTTTAAATAATATACAGTTTCTCCCAAAATTGAGGGTTCACCTACTTTTAAAACGGGAATCAATGTTTAGAATGAAAAAAATTATATTAAATGAGGGAAATAATTAAAACCTTTAAGCATAGATGCGTTTATTAGATCATAATTCATTATTTTGAATGATAAAACAAAATATTTGATAGTTTAAACATATTTATAATAACTTATAAATAAAATTAACATAAATTAATAGCCACAAAATTGAGAGTACATGCATCTATTTTATTGCATAAATCATGAATAATAAAGAGTTAATATTTAGTAGCATAACCTTTTGCTGATATAACAGCTTCCAATCACAGAGGCATCGATTCCACAAGATGTCTAGTGGTCTCGTTTGCAATATTCAGCCATTCTTCTTGCAATACCGATTTCAATTGTTCCTTGTTTGTAATTTGATGTTTTTGCACAGCTCTCTCAAGGTGGGACCACAGATTCTCGATAACATTTAAGTCGGGAAACTGTGGAGGTGTATTAAGTTGATTCCGACAATGATAAAGCAGCCATTCTTTTACACAAACGCAGTGTGCTTGGGGTCATTGTCTTGTTGGAATATGAAATTCGACCCCAGTCCCAATTTATTAGCACTTTCTTTCAAGTTATTTTGCAGTATATTAAGATAATCATCTTGTGCATGATTCCATCAATGAATACTAGCTTTCCCACCCCCGACGCAGCCATACATCCCCAAGCCATCACCGACCCACCTCTGTGCTTCACTGTAGGAATTGTGTGTTTTGGGTGGTGTGAGGTATTTGGCTTACGCCACACCATACGACGACCGTCACTGCCGAAGATGTTGAATTTCCTCGCTGAAAATGACTTCGTGCCAAAACTGTTGAGGCTTTAAAATGTGTTCTTTAGCGAATTTCAATCGCTTGACTCTATTCCTCTTACCAATTAAGGGCTTTTATCGAGCTACTCTACCATTATAGCCAGCCTTTCTTAGGATACTTCGTACCGTTTCTGCAGAAACAGATCGATCTAAGGTATTAGAGGTACTGGCTGCAATTTTAGGAGCACTAATTTTAGGATCAATCTTCACTTGATGTATAACTCTTCGCTCGGTTATAGAGTTCATAATTTTCTTTCTCCGTCTTCCTTCTGTATTTGCCAGCATACCCGTCTTTTTAAATTTTTTGCAGGATTTTTTGGATGCAGTTAATATTTCGTCCACCTACTTAAGCAATATTCCACAGGGATTTACCTTCATTTGACAGTTTAATAACAAGTTTTCTCTCTTCAATCGTCGTTTCCTTTCGATTCTCCATTTTAATCAAGACATCAAATTACAAACACAACTTTGTTATCAGATAGCCTTTGAAAGCCTTTCTTTATCATCGATCTATTATCAAATTTCTATTAAAAAAATTACTGGTAGTTTTGCATAGTGATTAAAGAAGTGTACCCTCAATTTTGTGACATTAAAATAGTGTAGTTTTTCTTTCGAACCTTCATATATTTGTTTCAATCAATTTCCATGTCTTACATTTAATGTTATTTGGAAGAGTAATGTATGCATTTTGAATGTACAAAAGTGCGTTAACATAGCGCATTAATTTATACACCTGGTGATCCGATGGTGAATTCGGAATTAAGTGTACTCTCAATTTTGGGAGTCACTGTAAGTAACACAGCAATTTTAGTGACGTTATTCATATGATTTCATATAAAATTGATAAAGGAAATATGCAGTAAGTAATTTTAAAATTTTTTTGCTAATATGTGTGATATAGTTCGAAAATGTAAACAAAAATATTAAATACTTAAAATGATATAGGGACAATCAGACCTTTTTAAAAATTATAGTGTTGAATAGTTGTTTCTAAGTTTATAATTGTGAAAAATATTTATTGTATGCTTTAAATAGCTTAAAATGTCTCTTTAACACATAATATCAAAATACTAAAAACCATATGAAAAACGTATGAAGAATAAAAACTCAAACTATGTTGCTATTAATCATAACAATCATAATTTAAATTTTCTACATGCATAAACATTTAAGAACGAAAGCTATTACATTACAAAACTGGAAAGTTAGCAGCTATGTATGTCATTTATTCATTTTGTAAGCTGATAGCTCTTTTTCAAAAGTTTGTTTTTGAAAATTTGTGTGCATTCTGATGTTTGGTATTTTTGCGTCTGATTTATAAAAATATAATTGTTTTTTCTTGAACAAAATGATTTGTTATTTACGTGAAGAATTTTTACCACAAATCAAAAATTACAAATAAAATCTGTAATCAGTTTAAGGAAAAGTAAAAGGCTCCAGTTGTGTCAAATAAATAAGTAAATAAAATTGAATAGGAAATATTGTTGGTAAAAGATACCCACAATCTTAATCCTATAAGCATGGGATTGAGGACATCTTTAGATAGGAGGAATATGGTCAAATCCCCAAATTTGTTTATATTTTCCAATAGAAATTTTCCAGTTCCTTGTTTTTATACAAGCAAAAGTGGTTCATCACTTAAAAATAAATAAATAAATAGGAGAATATGTTCACTTTAAAATTTTAAAATGAAGGATGTTATGTTCTTTTTTAGGGTATCAAGAGCTCTAATGCCATTTACATTTAAATCTGAATTAAAATCCTAACTTTATTGTAACTTTTTTGTATGACTTTATTTTTCAAAAGAAGTGACATATTTCTGTATGAAATATAAAGATGATTTTTCGTTAGTCCGAAGCTGAAGTGTAATCGAGCGATAAGAATCAAAAATCCTGAAAATAAAGAAAAAGAAGGAAAGAAGAGACACAACCAAAACACACTCAAACGATGCACTTATCTGAACCTCAAAATTTATTGTGCGCTCGTGTGAAAGTTGGAACGGAGCCAGGTGTCAATAAACGAGGCAACCTACCCGTCAAAATAGCCTCCAAAACTCATAAAATCCGAGATTCAACATGGCGGACTCAGGCAGCCGAACTTCGTATTCCATCTCGCAATAAATAAATAACAAGGCAGAAGGATCCAAATATTTGGAAGGCCCCAAAAATAAATAAGTAAAGGAGCAGGTAAAGAAATAAAGTGAAATGAAAAAAAAGTTCTTCGAGATGGGCTAAATATTGTGAAGAAGAAGGCAAGGACAACACAGCAACAGCAAAAAATAAACGAAGGAAATAAAATGGCTGTTTTTATTATGTCTTCTACTTTTTGCTGTTGCTCTACATGATATGTGGAAGTCTAAAACTTATTTTGGAATTGATTTTACTACTTGTTCTTCCAGCAATATTCTTTGAATATGCAATGGCTTTTTCTGGTATCAAAACTTTGGAACGCGCCAAGTTTTACTTTTTTTTAAGGCCGGTGTAATATTAAACGTAAACACAGGTTCTTTTTGATGCAAGAATACTATGCGTAAATAATAGTTTTTAAACTTATATTGTTCAAGAAAGTATAGAAGCGACTTTCTGGAACAAACTATATTGAAGTGTGGTAGGAAATTCCACTGAAAAATTACAGAGACTTAGTCGGGGTTGTAAAGTTTGTTCGGATGTAAATATTCGTTTATTTAATAAAATTGGTAAATGTTGCTCTACAAGAAACTTGTTTGGTTAGTCAAAAAAATATATAATTTCGTGAATTTTTTCCTAAAGCTACTGCATAAATAAAAGAAGAAGAAATTAAATATAGTGTATAAGTATATATATGTATCGTAAAGAATTTGTTTATGATTAAATGAGTTCATAACTACAAATCCCTTATAATATTTTTCAGTTTTATTGTAGGCTGTACGACTATTAAAGGGAAACATTTAATGACCTTGAATTAACTGTGCAGTTTCAATACATGAACTGAACTGATTATAGAATTTACGCTATTCTGTTTGAACTAAAAGAAAATGAATTATCGAGGAAAAAATAAAACATTTATCTTAAAGGGTTAAGAGATAGTAAAAAATGCACTATTTTTCTTATAATTATGTAGAGAATGACAAAGGCGGAATAAGTTACATACACAGTTAAGTTACATATACGGCCATATAAGCTACATATATATTATTATTATTTAATTCCTACATTTACCAAAGGGAATTATTTACAAGGGTGGGCTGGAAGTTAGTAATAAGTAATTAAATCATATTTAAAAGTAACTCACTGGATTTCACGAGTCGTCTATCTCGTCCACGTCGTTCCTTCGTCTTCTGTCTATACTTCCGCGCTCTCGTCTCATTTCCTGTAGTTCCCCTGTCTATGTCTCTATTGCTCGATGGTTCTGTCATTGTACTATGTCAGCTGGGAATCTAAGGAGTATACGACTACGAGCAAGTAAATTCCTACAGTTATGTTAATTATCCCAATAATCGATATTTAATTGTTGAAATGTTTGATTCTGAAATCAAACAGACCCATAAATAATTTGAGATTAATAATCCTTTGTTTAATACCCCTTAACAATCGGATAAATTTGAAGAAAACGGTCCTAAAAGTGCCTATATTTTTTAATCAAAAAATATTATATAAAACTAAGTACATGTTCAATATATGTGTTCATTTTTTGTTTTTGAGTTACTTTTTAGCTGTAATACGAAATTTAATTATTTAAGTAAAGCAAACATTTAGGGTTATAATAACAGAATGTTGGCTTTCCAACAAAAAGAAAAAATTTTAAGAAACATGTGTTTTAAACATTAAATGGAAATTTTATTACACTTTTGCATAATATAAATAAACATTTGTAATTTTTTTTTGTGAGTTAAGTTTCAAAGCATGAGATGCAAAGGCCAACATCACAATCTGGATAGTAGTACCGAGTTTCCTTTCTGTATCTCTTATTGTTTTCATATCTTTTGTAACAACAAATTTTACATTCTTTTAATGATTGCCGCTTCTTATCAGTTGGAGGTATCTGTCTACTAAAATGTCTTTCAATCAAACGGTGGGGTTTTTTTCCAACTTTGGCCGGCCTCTTTTTGCAGTGGTTTCTGATATAGAATACTTTTTAAGAAATTCATCTACTAAAGATAAACGGACCATCAAATATGTTTTTTTCCTCAATGTTTTTTGTAAATTAGATACCAGTTCAAAATAGTTTGATCTAACAAATCAAAAGAATATTTTCTTATAGTACTTCTTACCTCGTTTTCGAGCAATAGAGTAATCTCCAATATATTGGTCTACAATGTCTACTGCTCCCATATTTTTATTGTAGTCAGTGACAAAAAAGTACTAAAAGTAGAATCCGATTCACTTCCTGACTCTAACTCCATACTGCATGCAATATTAATTTGCTGTTTTTTTTTTTATCAGAGAACCTAACTTGCGTGTTTTCACGAAGAGCGTAACTAAGTACATGACCTAAAATTTCAAAAACGTATCGCTTATATGTATGTTTGATTGTGCGGACATCTAGTTAAAAAATAAATAATTATTGCTAAACACGTTACAAATAATCTGGTACTGCCATCTGGTGTATATGTTACCGGCAAAGTACGAAATCCGGCATTCTATAGAATGCCTAAATCAAGCCGGCAATGTATGGAATGATTCCTATTTAACACATTGCCTAAGCATTCTATAGAATGCCTAATGAAAAACTGGGAAAGTATGAAATACATCTGAGATTCGTTTCGAGTATTTCCAATTGGCAATAAATAAAACTTTTAACGCGTGTCTCAGGCTCAGAATCTGTTAGTTGTACATTGCTGTTTGCTCAGAAATGTCATTCAACAAAAAAGTGGTTTTTTTCTGTGCTACCTGAAAATGGAGGAGCAAGCTATAGTGTTGGAGAAGGAGCCATGGTCTATAGCAGAGGTCGGCAAACTATGCCACATTTGGTTCGCGGTACTATTCTCCGTAGCACTTTGCACTACTCAACAAACTTGTAAATTTTTGAAATGTTTCAAAAAAGCTCTACTGTGTGTTTCGCTGAATCATATTGGTAGATTGGTTTGACACACAACAGCTAAAAGGTTGCCGACCCATGGTCCATAAACATGAAACAACTATTCGAAGGCTAGTTGCCCAAAATTCGAGTTGATACTGCAAAAGAGGGGGGTCTTAAATTACTTACTAGAAGTTAATAACTGATATACAAAATGCTAAAACGACTACTAAGAAGGACACAGGGACTATTGGTTGCTGTATAGCTATGATGTGATATTTGCGGAAAATAAAAGTAAACTCATTTAACCCGTTAAAGCAGTGATTCCCAAAGAGGTCTATATAGACCCCTAGGGATCTATGACGATCTGCAAAGGGTCCATGACACCAAACAAAATATTTGTCGGTCCATGAGGTATAAATGGGGGTCTTCGATCGTAGTTCTCATAAAACCAGATTGTGACTTTAATTTTAAAAGAAAATTTAATCAAATGGAAACTAGATTTTACCTATTTAACAGATTAATTTTCTAAATTTAATGAAGTTAATTTGTAGTTATAAGGTGACAGCATAATTTTTTTTAAAAATAAGGAGCATCGTTTCAAAGCGTTTCTTGCCATAATTAAGCTAAAGGAGTATAATTTTTGGACGCCGCGTATTTTCCTCGTTTCTCACTTGGCCACAAACAATCTTCCACTACAATGACGCTTTGACCAACGTTCAGCATTTAAATTACCTTTTTTTTTCAGATTTTGAAACTAGCTTTAAGAATGCATTTACTAGGTAATTATCACAGAAGGCAAATAATTGATATGGTCACATTGAAAAAAAATGTCATATTTCAAGAGGAACTGATCGGAATAGGCAGTAACGGAGATCTTAAAGTAAAGTTTATAAACGGATGTCAGCAATTTCGGCTTTAAAAAACAAACCCTTTATTCACCTCGATTTATAGAATATTTTGAGAAAGTTTTTAATTGCTTCTCCTAGTGAGAAGGAGTTTCAGAGCGGTTGTCGGTTGGACAGTACTAACAAAGTAAATTTAGAGTTAAAATTGACAAGATTGATGACAAATGCTGAAAATTTGTTATTGAAGCACCATATTCCTTCCTATCAATATAAACATTTGTTTGTTAATCTGCTATTTTATGTATCACACAATTCAATTTTAATTTAATTAAAGCGTGTTTCTTAAGTTTTAAATTCTATACACTACAGTTGGAAATTTAAAGCTTTTAAAGCAAGCAGTTTTGTACTGGCTGTCATAAACACATTTAAGTGGATAAATTTGCAAAAACTCAATATTACTTAAGCAGGGGTCCAGCCTAAACCAAAAAGTATGGTAAGACATCTATGAGATAAAAAAGTTTGGAAACCTCTGATGGCCGCGGTAGCCAAGTGATCTAGGCATCGGATCGTGGCTAGCATGTCATGAGTTCAATCCCAGTACCACTGAAGACACGCCGTGTATGGGAGTGATGCACGTAAACTCTGTCGAGAGCTCAAACGTCCTCCCGTTGGTGTGGTGTGCTAGTTAAGAGAGGGGGGGAGCCAGTTCAGATGTCGTCCGCGTCACTTGACCATGGTTCAAAATTAAGCTAACCGTCCCCGAAGCCCTCGTGTAGCTGAACCGTGGGACGTTAATATTCACTCACTCACTCACTTGGGAGCCTCTGTGTTAAAAATACTTCAGTACCATAAAACAGTGGTTCCCAACCCTTGGTCCTTGAATCAAAGGATATCGGGTGACTCAAGGAGAATTAAATTATTTCCATTATATTTTCTGGGGTGTATTTTTCTCGTGTTTGTTCGAATTTCCATGGAAATAACTTAATATTTTATGTAAAATCATTTTATAATTATTTTTGGTGCAACTGAATTTTATTCTGAATGCATGTTTAAGTACAATTAAATAATAAAATCAAAACAATTTAAAATATAAGTAATCAAAGTCCCACACTCAGCGGGCCGCCGTAAAATTATCTAACGTTGACCGGTCCGGAAGATAAAAACGCTGGGAAGAACTGCTATATAGTATTACGTCACGGATCCTTTTTTTTACCCTAATGGGGCTGCAGAATGGTATTTTTACCATTTTCAGACCTAGTACATTCCCAAGGGGATGGTATCCCTTTTTAGTGGGGCACCATGAAGGCGATACAATTGCCGTCGGTAATTTTGGCACCCAGTTTCCTTCCCAGACGGAGGTACCTGAGCTCTGACGATGTGAACTTGTTCT
>BMAO01014092.1:0-20318 GCA_019973975.1 Trichonephila clavata | reverse complement strand
GATGTAAATCATAACTTTTGATGATATCAATCATGTCATGGCAATCTGTAGAAGATAAAAACTCTTCCTCGTGGGCCGCAGCGTGATGCCACATATGAAGAAACTATACAATAAAATAAAAAAATTAGAAATTTGAAATTCAATCACTTTTATAAGATTTCATTTAATCTATACAAATAAATAAAATTGAAGTGTCTGTTTGTAATTTCAAATTAACAGGGTTTTGCTAAATGCATTTAAAAGTATATATGGTACATATATCAAAAAATCAATTTTTAAAATTTTTATCTGTCGGTCTGTCTGTTTGTTCCGGCTAATCTCTGAAACGGCTGGACCGATTTTAAAAATTCTTTCACCAATGGAAAGCTATATTATCAGCGGTTAACATAGGGTATTTTATCCCCGTATTCCTATGGGAACAGGAACTATGCGGGTAAAACCGTGGGGCGTTGCTTACGTCTCGCCAAGTTGCGCAAGATTATGCATTTTGTCAATACCGGAAATTTTTAAAAATAACTTTACAAATAAATAAAATAATTTGTAACAAATAAGTAAAACATAGTGTAATTTAACATCTTCACTGAAAGCAATTTTTAAATAGTTTTTTTTTATTAAATGTGTCAAATGTTTATTAAATATCAAATTCAAACTTTGAGAAATATCCCCAAGTTGGCTAAAAAATTCTCTATTCCGACAATGCCAGAAATTTTAATTCAAATTTTCTCCCTCTTGTTAAAGAGAGAAACGACATAAAGTTTTAGCAAATTGCATGATATTGAAAGCTCTATGGTAATATTAAATGACAGTTTCATAAAACATTTTGATTTATCTAATATTTAATATTTTGAATTTCTTTTTATTTAAAAACATAATTCTAATACACAAGCCATGTTTTGCACGATTTTTTTCACTTATACTGAACCTAGATATGCTGTATTATTATGTAGATATGCTAGATATTACTATGGGAAGCTATACAATGTCAATCGCTGAATAAAATTCGGGAACTTTACGCAATATTTATATCATCTTGCGGTCTTTCTAATCCTCAAACCATTTGAAATAACTGCAGCAAGTACAAGTAGATATGCCTTTCAATGAACACATCTACAACGAAACACTAATAATAATTGCAAATAAGGTTTTCACAATCGTTGGAAAGAAACTACGTGATTTTGGAATGATTAGTCCGCGACAAGTCGACTGAAATAACTTCGATAATGAAATTTCTCGAGAATCGGACTATGATTTTATAGCATTGCAACATCAAGTAACATAATTAATTTCTCAATTAACTCCAGAACAAAGTCATGTTTTCCATCAAGTTATACGTAAAATAGAATCTGGCAGTGGTGCACTCTTTTTTTCTCTCGATGCCCCTGGAGGAACCGGAAAAACATTTTTGCGAAACTTATTATTAAAATCCGTCAGAAAAAACCAGAATATAGCAGTTGCTGTGGCCTTTCCCAGTATAGCCGTGACACTACTGACCGGCGATCGTACTGAACATTCCGTCTTAAAATCACTTTTGAATATTGCACATGAAGATTCACCCAACTGCAATTTCAGCAAAAATAGTTCTAGAGGCAGGATACATCGACGATGTAAGCTTTTAGTGTATGATGAAAGTACGATGTCTCACAAGAAAGGTATAGAAGCGTAAAATCGGACTCTTCAGGATTTACAAGATATTACAGATATTATGAAAGGAATGGTAATTTTATTGGCTGGTGATTTCTGACAAATTCTCCCTGTAATCCAGAGGGGTACACCGGCAGATTAAATCAGAGCCTGTATTAAATCATCAAGCTTATGGGCGAAAGTTGAAAAATTCAGTCTGAAACCGAATAAGGACGTAGATTCGGAACATTATGCATAGATGCAATTGAAAATCGGTGATGGATGTTTGAACGCACATGTGCTGCAGTTAAATTTTATTTTCCAGAGAATTTTGTAATTTAGTAGAAAATGATGTAGTTCTTATTGCTCAAATTTACCCGTGTTTGCAACAAATTTAAATTGTGATCAGTGGTTGTGCGCTAGTTTAATATTGGCACCTAACAATGACATTGCCAATAAAATCAACACCGAAAATTTAAAAGACGTGCAGTGGGAGTGAAGGAATATTTATCAATGAATACAATCATGGATAAAGAACAAAGTACTTCATATCCCCCGGAGTTCTTATATTCGCTTGAACTTTCGAGTGTACCCTTACATAAACTTCAATTAAAACTAAATGAACCAGTTACGCTTATGTAAAAATCTCGATGCTCTTCGAATATGTAATGGAACGAGGCTTCGATCACAAAATTGATACAGAATATACTTGGTACCAATATTTTAACAGGTGTCATGAAAATGGAAAGTGTTATATCTCGAATTCCAACTATCCCACTGACCTACAGTTTCAATTCAAACGAGTTCAATTTCCAATCAAACTCAGTTTTATTGTTGCTTTTAACAAAGCGCAAAGACAAACGTTGCATGTAGCAGGGGTGCATTTGCAAAATCAAAGCTTTTCCCTTGGCCAACTGTATGTAGCCTATTCGCGTGTGTCCAATACACGAAATCTTTACATATTTACAACTGATATAATACAGTATACATTAGCATCTTAGAATAATATTCTGTTTTGAACTCTTTTAAAGAGAGTTTATATATTAAACGCGTAGATACTTTCAACTTTTTAAAATATTAATAGTTTAAGTTATTGTGAATTTTTGTTGTTAATTATTATAATAAATTGTATTTTCAGTTTTTTAAACTAAGCTCAATTTTAGAATATTTAAATTTTAGCTGTCCCAGTCAAGCAATAAAAAATTATCATATTTTATTTACTTTCTTATGATTATGATTTCGACAGAGTTATTTAAAAACACCAATGCGAGCGAAGCCACAGGTAAAAGCTAGTTTATAAATAATTTTGAAATCATGATGCTAGATTTCAAACGAAATATTCTGAATGGAAAAGGTAATTATTATTATTGTATAGGAACGAATACAATTTTTTTTAAAATTCTCTTTATTTGTTGTGTTACTATATGGCTATTATTGGAATTATGTTTGAAAATATACAAGTTTAAGCATCATACAAATCTTGATCAATTACAACCTTTTTTGAATGAATTATTGTAATCCTAAGGTCACAGGGGAAGTTTGCGATTCCGTAACAGACATTGTTATGAAAATAACTAAAAAAAGAATTTGATTCCATCAATTTACTATTAAGCAAGATTATAAACCGGGGAGCAGTCAAATTAATTGACAACCTAAAATTCCGAAGACAAATAATTAAGCACTTAACTGAGAGATCCGATGAAACAGAACTCGCCAGGTTTCGCGTGGGTCAACTGGATAGTCCAATCTAAAATTTCTATCAAGAGCACCAAGGCTTCTGATAGTCACTTTGTAAATCTCACTATAATAGCAGCCTATCGACTGACTCAAGCGCTCGCTTTTCTTGGGTTAAATAGCATTTAAAGCATAAATTAAGTTTTCCCAACAGAAGAAGGTTTTAAACTCAAAGAACAGCTAAAGAATTATTTTTCTCTAAGAGTATTAGTAGAAGGGCGCGAATACAGAAGGTCGTTCGTCCTTTATGGAAACGATTTTGACAGTTAATTTTTTTCTATTATGCCGTATTTTTTGTGGCGATTTGCTTCTATCTGATAGTCATGATTCTTGACAATAACTCAAGCTCGAATTTTCTGAGAAAGTAAGCTTTTTCTGTCATGCCAATTTCATTCCATCCCTCTTGAAATGTTTTCCAAAGTCCTTTCAATGATCTTGGATGCCATTTTCCTAAGGCTCGTTTTGATAAACCGAAAGCTCAAAAGTAAATTGGAGAAGCGAAGGGTGATTGTACACGTATTTCATCACTTTATTTCTGTTTCTGATTCTTTCCTTGCTAAATAAGCGGCAGTTGACTTAGACATATGCCTAGAGGTTTTGTAATAGGAAGTTGAACTTTATCAATGTCCAATCATATAAGGCAGAATTTTTTTTTCAAAAATTGGTTCTAGAATATTCTGCTGATAGTAGATTGAATTAGTTTTGGCTTTAAATCAGACTTTTTTGAATTGAATTTGCCGTTGTGAAACAAAATCCTGCAACTATTATCAACTCCTTTGGGAACTTTTCTCTACACTGACGAAGCCATTTCCTACGGTCATTCCCGTCAGTTTAGTAATAAAAAATTATCTCCTTTTATTACAATTACTTAAAAAATGGTACCAGCTCCTGGGGAGTGTACTAGGTCTGCAAAGATTTAAAATACCAACGCGCAGCCCCATTAGAAAAAAAAACCAATTATTTAAATATACCTCATCGAGATTACCACAAATTTCCACTTTTCAGCTGCTATTTTTTTCATATAATTTTCTACAATTTGTTTTTCTCTCAGCAATATGTTTTGGCAAAAGCAGGTGACCTTCAGGTTTAAACATCTACTTAAACTTAAAATGTTTTTGAATGGTTTTACTTACAGTTCCGGAAGACATTCCTACTTTCGATGCAATGAATCTTTGAGCCGGCGGATTTTCTTTTAGGACTAGAGACTTCACTTTCTTGATAGCTGCCTGCGTTCGAACAAACTTAGGATGAGGTTTCGTTTTCCATGTTTTCATTTTTACTTTGAGGTAGACATTTCTCACCTTTCACATTTAGTATATCATAAATACATTTTTTTAAATGCGATATATAACCAAGGTTTTTACACCACTTTATAATTTGTTGATACGAGTATTTCACCTCGGAAAGAGCAGTTATACGTAACCTTCAAGCCATCTATTGATTTAGGAGCCATTTTCAAAACAACTTACATTTTAGTCAAAGAAAAACACTAACAGATGATTAATCTGAAATTGCCAAAGTTTTATCTCAAAATGCAAGCGAGAAAATAAATTACAAAATCGTTTCCATAAAGTACGAACGACCTTCTGTAGGACCCGTCACAGAATAAATTTATGTTTTCCTCTTTTTAATATATCGCATATACCTGGCGTATTACCCGCACCTATAATTTCAAATTGGCACATTTTATGTTTTAGGCATGTTCTCCGTATAACACGAACTCCTTTTTTTACAATGAAACCGGAAATGCATATGTGTAATGACCTTATCTTTGAAGTCTATAAATAAAGTGTGATTCGATAATATAAGCATGAAATGAAATTAAACCTGACAGTTAAGAAGTTATTAAAAGTATATAGTATATCTAGAAATCGAGATGGAACGGAAGATGATTATTTATTTATGGATCGGAATAACAGTGATGGCGAAAAGATATAACATAATTCGGTGATGTGCTTGAAGATATGACAGAGAGGAGTAGGTCATGTTTTTCAATAAGGAAATTCAATAAGGTATGTCGTTTCTTTTAAATAAACATATAAATAGAATATACATAGATTAATTGCCATTTTTTATGATTGTCATTTCTTCATGTTTAGAGCTATAATTTTTATATCCAGGGTAA
Organism: Trichonephila clavata; assembly: GCA_019973975.1. Taxonomy (NCBI): domain Eukaryota; kingdom Metazoa; phylum Arthropoda; class Arachnida; order Araneae; family Nephilidae; genus Trichonephila; species Trichonephila clavata. The sequence goes on along the minus strand of BMAO01014092.1, from coordinate 14,839 downwards.
GGCACGCCCGTAAATTTTGGCCTTATTTTTTGTGTAGTAAGTGTGTGTTATACGCGGGAATATAAGGTACATGATTTATCCAAGAAAACAAAAACGATCATCATTATTTAGAATTTTGTTCCACATTGCTGACATTCATCTAAAAATGAATGAAGTATTGATGACGAACTTCTTAGTTTTGAATTAGTTTTACACGATAAAAATGATATTCAGAAAACTTGTTTTACATTCCTGACTTCTCATCATATAGCAACATAATTTTTCAGTCCTGTTCAGACTGAACAGCAAACAAAGTCATTTAATATTCATTTTTTGATGGAATCAAGTCCGCACAAACTATAATCAACTTTACCACTGACATTTATTCAGTTCTTTGCCATTTTCAACGGTTCTAATAACTTTGCGGTTATCAGAGATTCAGCCAATTCTACCACAATCAATGATTCTATCAATACTGCCACTATCAATAATTCTACCAATTCTACCACTATGAATAATTCTACCATTATCAATGATTCTACCAATTCTACCACTGTCGACAATTCTGGCAATTCTACCCCTCTCAATAATTATATCAATTCTACCACTCTTATTGATTCTATCAATTCTACCACTATCAATGATTCTATCAATTCTACTACTATCATTGATTCTATCAATTCTACCACTATCAATGATTTTATCAATTCTACTACTATCAATAATTCTATCAATCCTACCACTATTAATCATTCTATAAATTCTATCACTGCTAAGGATTCTATCAATTCTACACTATCAATGATTCCATTAATTCTACCACTATCAATACTTGCATCAATTCTACCACTATCAATAATTCTATCAGTATCAATAATTTTATCAGTATCAATGATTCTTTCAATTCTACCCTGTCAAGGATTCTATCAATTCTACCACTATTAATAATTGCATCAATTCTACCAGTATCAATAATTCTATCAATTCTACCAGTATCAATAATTCTATCAATTCTACCAGTATCAATGATTCTATTAATTCTACCAGTATCAATGATTCTATCAATTCTACCACTGCTAATGATTCTATCAATTCTACCACTATCAGAGATTCTATCAACGATTACTGTTGTTGCATTTCTGTCAATTTTATCATTGTCAGTGATTCTATCGATTCTGCATTTAATTTAGAATTGAATAAACCCGATTGGCAGCTATATATATTATTATACAATAGCAATAATTGATATATGCTAATAGAAATTATTGAAATACTTCATCAAAAGATAGACGACCATCATTGTCTACATCTGCTTCATCAAACATTTTCCGCATCTTAGTTGAAGATAATGAGGCCCCTTTGTGATGCAAGAGAGCTCTTAGTTCGTCCAGGTTTAAGAAACCGTCTGTGCTTCTGCAGTATCTAAAAAAAAAAGCCAGAAATTTTTTGTGAATTCCAAAGTTATGCAAATTCTTTCAAAATTGACAAAAATTCTTATCATGGTAAGTATTCGATCTTTCCATGTATTTAAACTCATGCAATACTTTTACAGTAAAGGTGGAAAATAATTAAAGAAAGATATGAGAAGTAATATTTTGCATATTTGTAATGTTATTTTGCATTCACGTAATTATGAGATAAGTATGTAGGTACTAACGTCACTTGCCCGATTATCAGGGTATTTCATGGTGTTGTATGATTGTAATATAAGTTTTTGATATCACCGGTTTTAGACGGCAACTTTTGTCATTGTTTTAACAGTTGCATTGTTACAACAACGGAGGCGAATCAAAGTTGGCGTCGAAAACCGGTAATTAATGAATTAATATTTGAAAAAACTGTATTAACATCAAGTGCATCCACTGCAAGTTTAAAAAAATTATTTGAACTTGATTGGATGAATTTAAAGTATTTTATTAACGATTGAAAATTTGAACAAGATATATATATATATATATATATATATATATAAATCTTTTATATTGTAACTTTTTATGTCAAATAATAAATAAATAATAATTAATATTTTTTTGTAATATTTCTATGTAGTGCACAAAATTGTTAAATCTATACAAAAACTATAATAATTTCATAAGGAAGTCACATTTAGACCTATGCAGCCTCCTTTACTACTACTGAATGTACATGTGGCCTCTAATGGTAAAAAGGTGCCCCATCTCTGCATTATCACATGCGTCTTTAAATTTAAATACTGATAAAATCTATTAATTTTGTTTAAAAAATTCCGTCGATTTTATTGCTCTTGGTGAATTAGGACCAAGTAAAACAAGAAAAAAGACATGGATCATCATAAAATGTGATAAAAGAGGGAATAATTTGAAATGTTCAAAAATATATTAAGAGAAACAGGAAGAAAAAAATCGAATTATAAGAGAAAATGTTCGTTAAATAGAAAATGTATTTCGCTATATGGAAGCTATTTTTATGAAGAAAATTGTAAAATATTCTTAATTCCAGGAAAAAAAGTTCACAAAATAGAGAAATTCGTAAAATAAAGGTTCTGTACTACCCCTATCAATTTGGAAATCACATAAAAATATTTTTTTTAAACGTATCTTGTGAAAAAAATATTATTTTTACTTCAATAATAAATGTTTTTTTGAAGCTTTCATCAAAACGAGAGGGTTAATCCATCACTGTGATCCCTTAAGTAAAAATAACAACGATAAATTGTCATTTTTGATCGATTTAAAAAGTTCATGTTTGGATGTGAACATTGAATAGAGATTTTCAGAAGACACATGCAATCAAAATTCTATATATAACGCAGATGATATATACGTTGTATTTTTTCAAGAAAAGATATTATTCCTTTTGTTGGTTTCTGATAATTTATTTTGCTTATAATCATATCAATGAGAAAATTAATGAAATAAGGATTTGTAGTATTTAAAAAAAATAAGAAATTGCAAGGCAGAAAAGGGAATTAAAAGTTTATTCGATGTCTAAAAATGGATTTTCTAAAATTCAATTGGAAATGCAATAGTTTATTCCCCTCCCGTTTTTAAAGACTGCGCTATGCAGTGAGGGAAAAATTTATGTTTTGATCATCCCTTATTTTAAAGTTAAGAAAACTCAATTATATATATAGTGCCTCATTTCCTTAACAGGTTTGCTCGTACACCATATGGGCTACCGAAGGCTGTCTGCAACCAATTTACACGAACGGCTGTACGGGCACTGGTATTTTTTTCTTTCTATCTTTGGTTTGTAAATATTTTTAATACTCATAATGAGCTTATTAGGGCTAGTACTTTTAAGAGATGCTGTTTTTCTACGATTTATTGAAATACTTCTCATCCTGGATTTTCTTTGTGGTGAAGATGGGAGTTTTTCATTGATGGTAGGAATTTAGGCCATAGAAAGTATTTGATAAAGAACAGGGGTTGGCAATGCAATGTGCATTTTGTTGTTTGAGAAAAAATGAAAATGGAAAGATAACGAGCCAACATTATCTGTGTCGTCATTGCAACGTAAGACTTAGTATTACTCATGCTTCAAATTGTATGTACATCTTGTATATAGAGTGTCCCAAAACTCACGCAAGAAATAATTTTCATAAAAATCACACGTTTATTATTAAAAATTGTAAAATTTTTATTGATTCATTAAGTATACGCGATATAAGGTTTTAGAATATATAGAAACCGTGGTAGCCCAGTTGTCAAAGTATAGGATCGTGGCAGGCATATCATGAGTTCGAGCCCAGTGCCACTAAGCACCCGCCATGTAGGGAAGCGATGCATGTTTAATCTGTCGAGAACTCAAAAGTACTCCCGTTGACGTGGTATGGTAGTTAGGAGAGGGGATGCCAGCTCAGGTGTCATCCACGTCACCTGACCATGGTTCAAAATTATGAGGTCCGTCACCAAAAGCCCTTGTGTAGCTGAAAAGTGCGACGTTAATATTCAGTCAATCCCTTTAGAATATATATATATATATATAATACATCCCTCAATAAGTCCCAGGCCGAACATATAAATGGCGCTAACTTCTAACTTTTTAAGCCTAACCTAGTAGTACTAACTTTGAAACGGCACGTGTCAAAATTTCGAGATAATATCTTGTTTAGTTATAAAGTTACAGTGGTTTTTGGTGGCAACAGTGACAACTGCTTGGAAACTATAGATGAAAAAGAATTTCGTGTGCTAATTAAACATTACTTCCTGATGGGGAAAACACTGTTAAAGCAAAACAATGGCTTGATAAATGTTATCCGGACTCTGCTCCATCGTAAACAACTGTTAAGAGATGGTATGCTGACTTAAAACGTGGTCATACAGACACAAACGACGTTAAACATTTAAGTCACCCAATTCTGCAGTTGTTCCAGAAATCATCAAAAAAATGCATGAAATCGTTTTAGTGAGCTAGCAGAGAATTTAAAGGTATCAGAAGGCAGTGTATTTGCTATTTTGCTTGATTATTTGTCAATGAGAAAGCTGTTTTCAAAGTGGGTGCCGCGTTTGCTCACTGTCGATCAAAAACAATAACGCATCGACGATTCAGAACGTTGTTAGGAATTTTTTGTTTAATAAACAGGATTTTTTACTTAGATATGTGACAATGGATGAAACATGGATCCATTGCTACACGCCTGAATCCAGAAGATCGTCAGCTGAGTGGACAGCAGCCAGTGAAAGGCGTCCAAAGCGACCAAAAACTCAAGCGTTAGCTAGCAAGGTTATGGTGTCCGTATTTTGGGATGCGCATGGAATTTTTTTTATTGACTACCTTTAAAAAGGCAAAACAATTAGTGAATATTACATGGCGTTATTTGATCAACTGAATGAAAAAATAAAGAAAAAACGTCCTTAAATGTAAAAAAAAGTACTGTTTCACCAAGACAATGCTCCGTGCCACGAAAACGATGGTCAAATTGAACGAATTGCGCTTCGAATTACTTTCCTACCCACCGTACAGTTCAGATCTAGCCCCCAGTGACTACTGGCTGTTTGCAGATCTTTAAAGAATGCTACAGGAAAGAGGTTTGGTTCAAATGAAGAAGTGATTGCCGAGGTTGAAGCCTATTTTGAGAGCAAAGACAAATCGTTCTGCGAAAAAGGTACTAAAAAATTAGAAGAGCACTGGGGTGCATGTATCACTCTTGAAGGGGAGTATCTTGATAAATAAAGTTCAATTTTGCAGAATAGTTGTTTTATTAGTTAGGCCCGGGACTTATTGAGTGATGTGTTAGCATATTGGGTAGGAATATACGGTTTTGCTGGTCCACACAAGATCCATCATTTAGTTGACATTTTCGATGGTCATTTTGCATAAATGTGGCTGTATTTCGTTGATACAGGGCTCAATTTTCTTCTTCAAGACGTGAATGGTCGTAAGCTTGATGACATGAGCCTTACTCTTCAAAAATTTCTAAGATAAAAAACCCAAACGTCGCTAAATTGCACGACTAATAGGCGACAAATTTTCACCACTAAAACTGAAAATTACATGACCAAAACGTTTTAAATTATTATTCGACAGTGGGACCGAATCGTTCTTTCGAATAGTACACCATTTTTAATAATCCTGAACTGTCAGTTGTCATGTTATCCATTTTTTTCTTCTTTGGCAACCTTTTATCATGCAAATAAATTCAAACCTTACTTGAATTTTGGGGCACATTTTATATGGACACACACACAAAATCCTCAACCATTTGAAAAAGAGGTACGAACGTGAAATTTTTTTGTAAGTATAAGGGAAATTATTTCAAGAGATACATGAAACATTCTTCATAGCATGCAGCGTGTATTTATAAAAAGCAAACATTTAGGGGGGGAGGGTGTTCTCTACATAATTATAAAATAAAAAATTAATGTGTGAAAACTTTTAAATGATAATTATAAAATATTCTTCCATTTGCAGATTATGTTAAGTGTATGCTTAGCTATACACAATAAAAAAGTGCCTTTATTGGGGCATTTTTGGAAAAAAAAAAGATCGCGTAAGGGATTTATTATAAACTGTTATTATCCACCCGCTTCGCTAGTTATTTCATGACTTTGTAAGATTATACATTCCTTTTAGGTTATTTTATCTAAATCCTAGCTTTAATGTATCCGACTAGGTTAAAAAGGTGTTTTTAGGTGTTAGGACCGTTACAAAAAAGAAATATAAGTCTTGAGAAAGAAGAGAGAACACACACAGCAAATAAAACTGGAGAATATTAAGCTGTTTTTCTAATACTTACTTTATCTAGTTTACAAACACATTTTTCAAATGTGTGTTTTAAAAAATGAAATTGTCTCAATAGTTTGTGCATGAAAAAAATATGCTATCACCAAAACAATCCAATAAAGTTCAATAAAATTTGTAACACTTATGCAATAAGCCCTTTGGAGTGTAACAAACCGCAAGTCTTTAGATGCTTACATTTAATTATATTTACAGCAATTTTTAGCTTAGAACATAAAGCAATTTTGTAGAAAATTCCTTAATCACAAATTTGTGGGTTTGTGTGTGTGTGTGTGAATGCCTCTAATATATTTATGTCTTAAAATATTTTTTATCCTGCGGCTTATGACACTTCAGATGGGCCAAGAAGTATATCAATGAAATTATAATTACATTATGTCCACCGTTTATTTATGCACTTCTTCTTAACATTGAAATTTTTTCTAAAACTTTTAAAAAATAATATTTTTTTAAAAACAACGGGTGATACATGTCCTTAATTTAATGATTATGACTCTTTAAACCTATTTATGGTTCTTAAAACAAATTTTTTTTTTGAAAATCTGTCTTTAAAGAATTTGCCACAGACCTTGTCCGGTGCCTTAAAATTTCGATTGTAGAAAAATATTCTTATCACCCTCGCCCCTTGGTTTAAAAAGAACTGGACTTGAGTTTCTAAAACAAAATTATATTATTCATTTACGACTCTGTAGCCTCCCCCTCGGATTTTACTTCTACAAAATCTATTTTTAGCGAATCTCTACTCAACAGAAGAAACATGTCTATACATTTACAAGTCTAAGTCTAATTGTGAAAAAAAAATCAGAATTTTTTAAAATCTGTAACGAACTCTTGCCCTCTCCCCCTTGGGAATGGATAACGTTCTCGCTCAATGTAATTTTCTGTACACAAATGAAGAGAGAGTATTTCCTTTACTCTTGATTCTCATCATATACATAAATAAATATTTTAGTAACTGCTAAAATAATCTTACAAAAAAAAAAGACTGAATGTGAATAAAATCATTTTATTTTAGGAAGCTTTAGAATTAAATTTTTTTAAAAAAAATGCGAAGTAATAGTCTGAAGAATACTCGTATTAAATCAGTGAGTTCTTATTAATTTGTTTTCTTAAGAGAAGATCATTAGCGTAATGTATTTTATTCAAAGGATATATTACAGATCGATTAAATTCGAAAATACAAGTATATCTTTAACACGAGATCATGAAAAATTGCTATACTAAGCTATTATTACCCTTTAACTGAAGTTCATTGCCATATATGTAGGCTTTATTTGATGGAGGGTGGCATTTTTATAAACCGTTCATCTAAATTCAATAAAATTAGAAAAATGATAATTTTCGTTATTATTAATGAACAAAAATGACATAGATAATCTCATAATTTTTTTTTTGCTTTTTAATTAAATTATAAAGACACTGGTGATTTATATACACTAATTACGGTAATGAAACAGAAACTTTTGAGATTTGCATTTGAAGGCTTGCTAGGGATGAAGTATACATTTTTTTTTATGGCGGGAGCTACACGAGGTTAAAATGTTAGTATAAGTAAAGAAAAACGATGAAGTAAATGGGTGAAAACAACAGATCTTTCATCGTTTAAAAAAGGGCTTATTTTGGTGCCTGTTTAGCAAGAACCTTGATTTCGAAGACAGCAAATCTCACTGGGTTCTCAAAAGCAGCCATATCCAAGGTTTTCAAAAGTTGGAATCAGAACCCACAGTCCTTCTCTAAAAGACATGACTGTGGCTCGAGCACACAGTTTTCCAAGAGTGGGATCGGTGTCGTCTCCGACCAATTGTACGGTAGAACAGGAACTCTACTGTACTTCAACTGACACAAACGATCAACCAAAGCTCTTCCCAACAGATTTCATCTCGAATCATGCGCACTCATTTCTGCACAAAATGAAAAAAAATCGTTTACAGTAGTGTCGGGAAAGAAGACACTGGACATCTAAGGATTGGAAAAGGGTAATCTGGTCGGAGAAATCACGGTACATCTTATTTTGCTCTGACGGAATGCGTCCAATTTGGCAAGAACCCCACGAAGCCATGAATTCATGTTCTTGCCTTCCTCGCATTATGCAAGGGTCTGATGGGAAGATCATGGTATGGGGTATGTTTTGCTGACATAGAAGTGGTGCCTTAGTGTTCCTTGAGGGTAAAAAAACAGCCATGAGATACTTAGATATACTGGCAGTTCAAGTGCACCCTGCAATGTTGCATTTTTATACTGATGACGATGCATAATTCGTGGACGTTAATGAAACTATACATTGTACCAGACGTGTCAAAAATTGGTTCGCTAAACATCAGTCTGACTTCCAACATTTCCCTGGCCACCATATAACCCGGATCTTAACCCCTCAGAAATTGTGTGGGATATGGTGGAAAGATACATCCGACAGTACTCTCCTCTTCCATCAAATTTACAAGATATAAAAAGCTGCATAGACACTACATGGTATTTTCTGAATGTAAATGCATTCCAGAAGCATGTAGACTCAATGCACAAACAAATCAGAGTAGTTATCCGTGCAAAATGTGGTCCAATAAAGTATTGATCTTGTGTTTATAATTCGTTGGCCAGTATGTGCATTAACTAGCATTTCTCAAACAGTGTGGCGCCCCCCTAGGGGCGTGATAACTCAACGAGGGGGCGCGAGTATATTGAAAAGTCGGAAACAAAGTATTATTAAAAAAAACTATTAATTTACTAAAAAGTAAACAAACAAAATACATTCTGCATAATAAAAAATAAAATACACATTCAATCTGATATAATACACTTATAAATGTATCAGTACTGTACACTGCATTTTTTTAATAATTAATTTAACAATACGAAGTTTAGCACAACATTAATAATTGCAAATGACTCCATGGGCTCTTCAAATATAAAATTATTTACAAAAATGAGCACTTATCATGATAATTTGTATAGTTTATAATTAATTCCTTAACTGCAGATAAAAAGTTGTGCAATTTGGTCCCCGATGCCACCGTTCCCACGTAGGTGCGCTTATGTGATGCATCGGGGGGGGGGAAGAAAAGGAATAAATAAGCAAATCTTCTGAAATAAATAAATCCTTCACAAACACACTATCAAGGTCCTTGTATATTGCATTCCAAAGACTTCAGAATAATTTTATGGATAGCAGTTTACAGAAAGATCTTACTTCGGAAAGATGTATATATACGTCCGGCAATGAATGCTTTGGCTGAGCGAGACGTTTATATTCACCGATGGCACTTAACAGAAAGTCGTATTGTAGCTTCAGCACCAAAGTATAGTATTATTGAATTAAATATATTCTTATTGTATGGTTGGTGGGCGCGATGATAATTATGACTGAAGATTGGGTCGGTGATATTGAAACTCTGAGAAGCATTGGTATCAACACAAAACTTCATTTGCAAAGCCAGAGTACTCTACTCTATTCTTTAATGTAATCACCACAGGTTTTAGGATAGTTATTGTAATGTGGGATCACACAATTTTTCGAATACCGATGGTATGTTTTTCGGCCGCCAAAGATTTGGGTCAGTATGTCACTTCTTGTTTAAGATATTCAACATTTGTGAACTGTTTTCTATTCTGATATTCTTTTAATTTGAAGAACACGTGAAATTTATGGTTCCAAGTCAGAGCCGTAAAGAGCATATCCAGTCATTTCCCATATCAGATGTTGAAGTTCTCGCTGTAATTCGTTCTGTTATATGTGGTTGCGTATTGTCATAAATCAAAAACTCCTCTGAAGATAGTATTCCAAGTCTTTTGTTTTGGATGATACGTCTAAGTCGTTGAAGAGTTTCGATAGGCTGAACATTATGTGCATTAAAAAATGAAGGGCACTACGCACTTCTCATTAGTTGGCATTTTCAATGAGTTCAGTCATTTTGAAAGGTTACAGAACAAAGAAGCATAACCGTTTAGCAACAAAACTCGGCTCACACTGGAACGAAGGAAAGGACTGACTACCGCGCAAATGTTCTTACTGTAGGACATGGAGTAAAATCTTTCATTACTTTATGGAAGATACTCATAAATGAAACAAAAGAAAAATACGTAGAAAATATTTAAAGTTATTTCTGCTTTTCACACTTTTTTCATAAAAAAAGGAAGCATTGAAGTATGATTTAGAATATACCATAATTACCAATGAAACTTAGGATTTATTCGTTTTCACACACAGTACAATCAAGCAAGTTTAACTAAACACATTGAGAGCCAGGGAGGAAATCTTATTCTCTAGTTTAGAACTGAGGAATTTTAAGTTCCTAATCTCAAACTTGATAAACTAAATTAAGAATTAAAACCACCAGTACCTTCTAAACCAGCCGTCAAGTGTCGAATAAGTGGGATCATTCGGAGAACGGAGAGTTGCAACGGTGGTCATGGGATAGTGAAAGAGGTCTGATGAATAACTACAGCATGAACATGGATTACAATGCCTGCATCGATATTGCCGTGGCGATACAATGGTTTCTCGAGTTACCTCATATTCCTCATCATCATAAGGACTGGGATGGTAGTATGAACCACACCTTCGTGACAGTATCTCTTCCAACTCATGAGGGCATCTAGCCATTAGTAAGGTTCCTATTGGAGATAAGTTGGGTTAAATGGAAGGTAAAACAATGATTATTGATACAGAATAAGACAAAATCGAAACATTTTTGATGATATTCGATAATATTATATTCAGAATTTGCTGTCTTTTAGAGATAATTAGATACTGTTTTGGTGCATCCCTTGGCGACAAAAACTATTTGGCATCAAAAGTTGTTGTCATTTCTATAACTCTGACTATACAGCAGCATGAAATGTAACATTTTGTTTTCTTTTCCCCCGAGAAACTAGAATCTAATATCCATTTCAGTGCTTACGGAAAACTGGAATTTTGTTCAAGACAAGGAAAAAAATCTGCATATTGTTTATATGTTTTGTATACGTTCTTTTCTTTCACTCTAAACTGGAATTATCATCAGAAAGAAGGAAAAGCTCTGCTGTGTGTAGTGTTTGATATAGGTTTCACAATGGTAAAACGAAAATTCAATTTCGGTCTTTTTTTAAATCTAAATTGGAGTTATGAGAAGAATGGACAAGTCTATATGATTCTATTATTTCCCCCATTTTTGTTGGTCTTTTTCATTACACTTTTTTGAGAAATTCGACTTTTAGTTCTTGATTAGCAAACGAGGTATCTTTAATTCTTATCATAAGAGTTTCCATCTTGTTTGATGTAGCAATGACCTCACATTTGAATACTGCATTTTTCCGATTATCTTGGCGCAATTTTAAAATCACCGCCAAAGAGTGCACCAAAACAAGATTTAACCCCATGTACTAAAATACTGGTTTGTGTAAAAGTGAATCTTTTTTTTTTTTGTATAAATTATGTTGCATATTTCTCTCTCGTTTTCTTTTAATACTAGATATATTCTAAATAGAAATTATGACAAAAGACAGATGTGTGTGTGCTGTGTATATGTGTTATGTTCAAATGAAAGAGGAAGTATTTTTAAAAAATTCTGTATGTTAAGAATGCTGTGTTATAAATGGATTTATTTCCGACTAGCTGATATATCAGTTCTTTGCATGAGTGAATTAAAAAATTAATCAATACAGATTGAAGGATAAAGAAGTTTTTGATGAGTTAATTTTACTTGAATTGCAAATGTAACAAAAAAAAAAAAGCTTTTTGCATATCTTAGCTGAACAAAAAAAAAACATATTTGTTAAATTTTAATCTAGTAGCTGATAAAAAGGATTTTTTTTACTTATAACACCCCGTAACTCTCTTGAGGGTCGATTTTTGAAAACACCTTCCTAAGCTGATCTCTGCTCATCAAAAGTAAGTGAGACACGGTTCGGGTTCCAATTGGAGTGAATCGTTTTCCTCGATCGATTCCACTTAAAATCTCTAAGCTGGATTATAATAGATGAAACTAAAACGGTGTTTCTATAGAATATTAATTAAAAAAATTTCACAAACTAGCGGTAAGTATTGCTAAGCCTAACTTTAAATAAAACTTCACCGTAAGTAATTTATTTTATTTAAATTGGGTACGTACGTACCATCTCAACAATGCCAACGTTCAAGCTAACTCGCCACGTTGGCAGCTCTAATTTCACATGTGTCGTTCGCGTTGAATTAGCAACCATGTTCTTCCTTTCATATAAAGTCGCCAACACGGTTGCAATAATACGTATGTACCTTAAATTGTATCTATCATATGTATTTTTTGGCAAATAAAGAAAATTTTATTTGTATTTGTAAATTTATTCTTAACAAAGTTATTTCTCTTTTTTCTTAAGTTATTTTTTTAAAATTTTAAATATTATTTTTTTTTTAAAATGGCAATATATATATATATATATATAAAGCGTTTTAATGTTATTCAATATGTTCTGAATGAAGATGAAGGTTCGGAAGAACTAAGTGTCCCACCCCACCAAACTACAACTACAACTACAACTTTAGCAAATACATTTTCCCCTCTCTTCCTCTCTTCAAATGTTACATCTTGTGAGAGCATATTTATCACTTAAAGCTTAAACTCAAAATTTGCAAGATACAAACTGAAAATAGAAAGTTGAAGTCAAACTATTAAAAAAGGAAGGGAAACATTGCCCATGTGTGTGGATACTGTCACCTGACTTTTTATCTTATCGAGACTTTATCAGCATTTCCTTCTGTTCTCTTCAAACAAAATCTCCTTGTATTCATTTACTAAGAAAAAAAAAAACGTTAAAGTGAAAAATATAATTATATAACTATGTAGCTGTAAATTTATCTTTCTTAAAAGTCAATACTAAATATTTACTTACTGGTTGATATTTCAGGAATAATAGATGGATCAAGGTCATTGCTTCATTGTTTCTTGGCTATTGTCAATGATAAATGTATCAAAGCTGAATTTTAAGATAAGAATTTTATGAGAAAGCTATTCTGATTTAGAAATATGTTGATTTCTTCCTAATTATCCGCAGTTTCTGAAAATCTTGAGCTATTTCATACGTACAAATGATCTGAAAGTGACACGAGATGTTTAATATTCAGGATACACTGAAAAGAAAAAAGATTCAATCGGCTGAATTCATCATGGTCACATGATAGATGTAATCACGTGTTTTTCGTTGAATTCAAAGCTGACATTTGACTTTTATTTGTTGCTGTTCTTGTAACAAGTAGTATAAAAAGTTTTTAAACTCAATTTTTACTTAGGTCAACAAAGAATAATTTTATTTTAGTTACTTTTTATCAAATAGTTACAATAAATATAAGTATTATATACATATAACAGAATCCCACACAATATTAAGTGGCAATTAATATTTATTAATTATCAGTAAAGAATCGTATTGTCATCCAAAACAATCGTGTATAAAAAATTTCAGTTCAACGGAATGCTTTAAGACGTGAGGGAAAAAAAATCTTTTAAAGTTTTGACCCAAGTCGCTAAAAATGAAGCCAACTTGACTGTACCTGTAATTCTTTAAATAATTAGTTTCAGTCAATTAATTTTAATTAATTATAGTTAAATTATCGAATTGTCACACAAAACAATCTTGTATAGAAAATTTCAGCTCAACTTAGTGCTTTAAAATGTATTTTATTAATGATTGAAAATTTGAACAAGATATAGGGAGATAGTGAACTAATATAGGAATTGAAAAATAAGATAAAATTCCAAATCTGGCAATGGATTAAATTTATGCGACGTTACAATTACATGATAACTACTAATACGCATTTCCAAACAATAAGTTCGTAAATTTTTGTGGCGTCATGCTCACATGATAAATACAATGACATATTTTCAGCCAATCAGTTCAAGCACTTCGCTCTTGCCATCTTTTGCTTTTTGAAAATTGTTTTAAAAAGTACACCATCTGAGCCAAAACATGAACACCACATTTTTCAATGAACTCGTCTGGATGACGTGGAAACCTCGTGATTAAAAAAGGATTATTTTTAAATAATGCTTGGGAAAATAAGGTATTATCCTTGCACTTACTTTTACAAGGGAGGGAGGGGAAAGGCGACTGGTCTAAGCGAATTTGAAAGAGGGCAGATTGTAATGGCCCGAAGACTCGGAATGAGTATCTCCGAAACAGCATGACTGGTAGGTTGTTCATGATCTGCTGTTTTTGTATATGTGTAAAGTGGATAAATGAAGGTGAAACTAGAAGTAGATGCCAAAGACAAAGACCGTAGGAGACTGTCCCACTTAGTAAAGCCAAATCCGCGCTAGACAGTGGGTCAGTTGATAGCCCAATGCAGGTCCAAGTACAAGTGTTTTGGAACACACATCTCAGTGGACACTGTAAGATATGAGGCTGTACGTTCCACTCGTGTACCTCTGTTGACCAAGTGTTATTGTCACTACATCAACAGTGGGATTGGAACGTCGAGACTGGATCATAGAAAAATGGAAGAGAGTTGCCTGGGTGGATGTGTAGTTTATGATTTCTCATTCATTATGTCAATAGTCATGTCAGAGGGAACAGTCTTTAAGGGGAAAAGTTGCTCCTCCATGTTCAGTAGGTTTGTGACGGATCTATACGGGTTTTCACTAACTTCTTCTTTTCTCTTTAAAAATCAAATAATTTATTTCAACCAACC
>BMAO01014091.1:0-17014 GCA_019973975.1 Trichonephila clavata | reverse complement strand
TAGATTTTTCAGCATCGAGCCTGTTGATATGTTGCATTTATCCACAAATATAAAAAAAAGGTGCACTTTCCATTAGAAAACTTTTAGTTTTACAAGTCATTGTACTAACGAGAATAAAAATATCTCGTGGAACTCAGAATAGTAAACTATAAAATATTCACAATCTAGTAATTAATACATATGACATAAAACGTTTTATATTATCCCTTTATTATATTATAGTAAGTTTAAAAGTATTACAAAATAAAGTGATATAGTATGAATAAAAGTATGAATAAAATTTTCAGTTTCTTATGAGCTTTAAATTCTTGTGGGTATACAAACATTTTAGAGAACGTGAATCCATTCTGCATACACATTTAGGTTTCTTTTCGATTTTTTTTTTATTGGAACTCGTGTAAACTCAGGGTTCTGTGGAATACAGTTGGAAGACCACTGGTGTAAGTGAATGGGAAAAAAAAGAAAATTGTTTTGCTTAAATTAAAATTGCTTTGATTCTTTTTGCTTCCAAAAAGAAAAATATATTTTGCCAGAGCCGAATTATTCATTACGCTAAAAAGAAATCGCTTCCGTTTGGGGTTTGTCGATTTATCACTCTCATATATTTCTCTAATCGTCAATTATTAATAAAATGTTCTATAGCAGGAGGGGGGGGGGCGCATTAAGTCGATCGCGATCGACCGGTGGACACCCAAGACCTTTGGGGGTGACCGCCTGAAGATTAGCAGTTAGTAATTATATACCGAAATATTCGAGATCGGCTGACAGTAGGCAGAAAAAGTCTTCTACTGACTGTCACTACAAGAACGAAATTAAGAGGAAATTGTTTTAATTTTTTAAAATGCGGTTTGAATTGTTTTGATAATAAATGCATCATTTGATATTATATTTGTGGCTGTTATTATTATGTTTGTTATTTTGCATTTTGCTTTAAACGCGGTTTTAAAAGTGAGGTTTTTTTTATTTTACTTATGTAGGGGTAAGTATACATATTTCCGTATTTATTATTAAGTTTTAATAAATATTGTATACTTTTTTCTTACCTCACCACACCAAGGTGGACCACCACACTTTGAAAAAATTAGAAGTAGCCCGTACCCCTGGAAAAGTTTGCCCACCCCTGTTCTATGGGAAACTACATATATAAAAGTATCTAAATTGCGTTGTACATATGAATGAAGTGTGCTGTTTAGAATTTTGTTAAATTTTCTGGAATGAGTGAATATTAACGTCGCACTGTTCAGCTACACGAAGGCTTTTGGCGACGGACTGCGTCATTTTGAACCATGGTCAAGTGACGCGGACGACACCTGAGCTGGCAACACCCTCTCCTAAATACCACACCACACATGAAGGTTTTTGTATTCACATGCACATCAAATAATTGAGAGTGAAGTATATATTAACAGAGAGAGACATTTATTTCTTATTCTTTAAGAAGCACTTGTGTGTGATTGCAATCGAATTACAATTAATTGTTTAGATTTGAGAATACGCTTTTAAATCTTGTTTAAAAATGAATGAATGAGTGAGTGAATGAATATTAACGTCGTACTGTTCAGCTACATGAGGGCTTTTGGCGACGCACCGCGTAATTTTGAACCATGGTTAAGTGACGCAGACAATACCTGAGATGGTACCCCCTCTCCCAACTACCACACCACACCAACGGGAGGACGTTTGAGCTCTCGACAGATTGAACATGTATCTCTCCCCTACATGGCGGGTTTTCAGTGGTACTGGGCTCGAACTCATGACACGCTAGCCATGATCCGATACCTTGACCACTTGGCTTCCTCGGCCACTAAATTTTCTGGAACTGAATGCTTTGAAAAGTCAGTTATATCCGATTGGTGTTTTATAATTAATGATTGACTTGTTTTTTTTTCTTTCAAATGTGCTTAGAAAGTTGGAAATTATATTTTATTTGTAGCATTTTCGTGCGAGATTGATGTGATGTAACGTATAAAAATTGTATTTGACATTTTATAAAAAATATTCTGAAACTGTTACTTCCGCTCCCCCGAGTCTAAGATGTGATTCTCAACCACTTGCCTCGGCATTATTGTGTGTGTCGCACAAAATTTTTAAATATTTTTAATTGTATTTACTTAACATTATTTCCCAAATTTAGATATAAAAAATTTGATTGGGGGGTTTCGTAATCCATTTGTGGTAATGAATGCATCTGTATATGAATTCACTATAAATGAAGAAGATGAACTGATTTCGCTCTGTAAAAATCGAGATTTAATTTCGAGACATTCGGGAGTCAATTGATTCATTTTGGGCTAAAATTAGTGATTATTTTATAATAACCAAAAAAGCTTTTAATACATTGTTACAATTTTCTACACGTTATTTGTGTGAATTCGGGTTTTCAGCATTAACGAATATAAACGTGAAAAAAAAATCTAAACTTTTAAATGTAGATGACGAAATGAGATTGGCATTATCATTTTTATGACCCAATATAAACGAAATTATCAAAAAAGAAAGCTTAAATTTCGCATTAAATATATTCTTATAATTAATTTGTAAATTATTACTCAATAAACATTTTGTTGTCTTTGTCGTACATGTTTTAATTAACATCCAAAATTACTATCATAAATTATTTTACACAGTGTATTACAGATAAGTAAAATTCGCTTAAACTTATCTTATTGTTAGTGTGCTGCACCAAGTTTCGAAATTGTCAAAAGTTTACCTAAAAAAAAGGTGGAAAATCATTGGTCTAAAGATAATACGTTTTCTTTTTTTC
This sequence comes from Trichonephila clavata, assembly GCA_019973975.1. Lineage (NCBI taxonomy): Eukaryota > Metazoa > Arthropoda > Arachnida > Araneae > Nephilidae > Trichonephila > Trichonephila clavata. The sequence goes on along the minus strand of BMAO01014091.1, from coordinate 14,250 downwards.
TTGACTAGGACGTATTGGGTTCTGCTTCGATACCACACACGTCTTTTATTTATTAATTTCCAAAATAATGTTTTCATCATCATTGTTAGTGGTTAAATTGAACAAAATGGAAGATTTGAAATCCGTTAAAAACAGAATCACCTTTATAACATAATTTTTAAAAAAGGAAAACATAATTCTATTGTATTTTAATACATTTATACATATACTTTTTTTCAACAACTCAACTCAATTTGTGATAAATACGTATATTATTTTCTAAATAAGGCAAACATTTTTTTTAAAATCTAGAGAAGAATTAAAAAAATACGAATACCGAATCCATCAGCTTACGATCCAATATTTTAGTTCAATAAATAATTTTAGCCTCATGATCCTGATATTTATGAAAATATGTTGATTTCCAATCCTTTAAAATAAGCTTTCTCAAAAACTTGAATCCTAGTCACAACTTTAAAAAAAAATTTCAATATTTTCGTTGCTTTCGATGGAGAGATATACAGACATTCACAGTAATCTAATTCCCAGAATAGTCAGCTTTTTTAACTGGATCTCGATTTCAATGTTGCTCCTCACTTACCTCCAACTTGGTTTCAAAAGTTTTCATATCCTTGATATGGAAATTCGGAGGGTAACAAGTCCTTTTCACTCAATCGCGGTCAAAAACCTCTCGTGTAGCTCTAGTGCAACGTTAATTAAACAATGTGTAAGTGGCTGCATAGCTTCCGTTAACGGAAGTGGAAGATTCTTAATTAAGTGTGCAATGATTATCCAAGCAGCGATTAATGTTCGAGGTGTAGCATCATTTCCTTTTTGGAATGATGGATTGCAGCCGCTCAAAGGAAAGCTAGGAGGACAATAGTAAAACATGACCCTTTTATTGTTTGCTGAGAGCTTTGATTTCTGTAACTGCACCCCTCCCTCCCCCTGAAATGGTTTAAACATTTAAATAATTTATATCAAATAATCAATTTCGAAGAAGGTAGTTGCTTATATATAATAAACTATAAATTATCTATCATTTACTATTCTTGTTAATTCTTTATAAGTGGCCGCGGTAGCCTGTGGTTATGGTTACGAACTCGTGAGCGGAGTGTCACTGAAGTCCCGCCGTGTAGAAGGGGCCGATGTGCTTTAAATCTGTCAAGGCTCAATGTTCCTCTTAGTGTGGTTGTTAGAAGAGGGGATGCCAGCTCATGTGTTGTCCTCATCACTTGACCTTGGTTCAAAATTACGAGGTCCGTCGCCAATAGCACTCATGTTGCTTAACAGTGTGACGTTAATATAACTCTTAATTAACCATTTATAAGCCCGGGGGAAGTTTCTTTCATTAATTTTTAAATGTCGATGGAAAACTATTTTCCAACCTATGATTTAAACTACTAGCACTTTAGTCAGCATGACGACTGATTTCTAAATTTTCAAGTCGTAAGCGCAAAGGACGACCTGTAGGTATCTCAAGCAACAACAACAACGAAAAAAAAATTGTTCCGAATGAAGTATGATCGACTAAAGTTGGTGACCACGTGTCAAAACTTTGCAAAATAAATATATAAATAAATCACCACACACGTTGTTACTTGTATTGTAAGAAAGCACATGAGAAGGGAACGTTTGGTGAGCTTGCAATGTCCTACTACGTGTTGATCCCTGTTTTCAGAAATTTCCTGGAAAGTACAGAAGGTTGTTCGGACTTTATGGAAACGATTTTGCTAGTTAATTTTTATTAACTATCGTATTTTTTGTGAAAATGTGCTTCTATCTGATAGCCCTGATTCTTGACAATAGCTCAAATTTTTTCATGAAAGTAAACTTTTTCTTAAAACTGCCATACAAATTTTACTCCATTCTTCTTGAACCGTTTTCCAAAGTCCGTTCAGTGTTCCAGGATGCCGTTTTAATAAACCGAAAGCGCAAAAATCCACTGCAGAAGTGTAGGGGGATTTTGCACGTATTTCATCAAATGGGATATATTTTATTCCTGTTTCTGATTCTTTCTTTGCTAAATAAACGGCAGAGAGAGAGAGAGGGAGGTTGACTCAGACGTGTGACTAGAGGCTTTCTCCATATGAATCTGAACTTTATCAATGTCCTTTCTGCATAAAGTTGGAATTTCTTCTCTAAAAATTGTTTCTAAATATTCTTCTGATAGTCGAGTGAATTAATTTTGGCATTACTTGACACTTTTTTATTTTTAATTGCCGTTATTAGAAAATACTGCAACTATCATGAATCCATTTGGAACTTTACTGTGCACTGACGAAGCCAGTTCGCAAGGTCATTCCTGTCAGTTGAGCAATAGAGAAGTGATCTTCTTTTATTACAGTCAGTTGAAAGTACCCATACCTCTTCGAGTTATACCATTTTTTAGCAGTTAGGTGTTTTTTACATATATATGTAATTTTCTACAATTTACTTTTTTTCCAGCAATATGTGCTAAACAAGTAATACAAAAAAAATTTAAGTCAATTCCTACTTAGGTCAACAAAGAAAAATTTTATTTTAGCTACTCTTTATTAAATAGTTACAATGAATATAAATATGTATGTACAGATGACAGAATCACAATATTAAGTGACAAAATAGAAAGCAATTTCCCATTTTCATTTCTATGTATGAAATTGGACTACTTTTTTGTTTGTTTGTTACTATTTATTCATTAATTAAATTTAATTATTCTAAATAAATAGTATAGTAAAAAAGAAATCACATTCTCAGAAATTAGACCATACCAGGTGGATTCGACCTGTTGGATTAAAAGTCCGACGCGCTATCCATTGCGCTACCAGGACACAACGAGCGATTTTCCTTTCTATATATGCTGTTGGACTATTACTTTTGTTTGTTACTATTTATTCATTTTTCATTTCCTACTATTAGTTCACTGTCGCACTCTCTCTCTATATATACATATCTTTTTCAAATTTTCAATCATTAAAAAAATACTTTCTATTCATCCATTCAAGTTCAAATACATTTTTAAAACTTGTAGTGGATGACACTTGATGTTAATACAGTTTTTTCAAATACTAATTCATTAATTAAATTAAAAATGAATAAATAGTAACAAACAAAAAAAAAAGTCCAGTAGCATATATAGAAAGGAAAATGGAAAATTGCAAGGAAAATCTCTTTCTATTTTGTCATTTAATATTGTGATTCTGTCATATGTAACTAAAATAAAAAATTTCTTCGTTGACCTAATTAGGAATTGACTTAAAAATTTGTTTTTATATTACATGTTTAAATTAATTGATTTTTTTTTTTGAAAAAATTGTTTTAACATCAAGTGTCTTCCACTACAAGTTTTAAAAAATGTATTTAAACTTGAATGGATAAATAGGAAGTATTTTATTCACGATTGAAAATTTGAACAAGATATATATATATAGAGAGAGAGAGTGAGCTAATATATAGAAAGAATAGTATATAGAACTACACTCATGTCCATAAATTAAGTATAATGAAGTTCAGGCAAAGATAGAGACAGAAGTAAAACAAATCTGACTTATTTGTAAAGTCTATTTATTAAACAAAAGATAAAGAGCAAAAAAGATGCTATATGTTTGACATAATTAATAAAAATTGCGATTTTTACTCCCTGGAGCAAATTTAAAAAAAAACAACCTATTTACAAAAAACAGTATAACATGGTTAGTATGATGGTTAATACGGAGTATGTCTCTCGGACGATGCAATACAGGCCTTACAACGCCTACGCATGCTGAGTATCAAATTATCAATCTGATCTTGGGGAATATTACACCACTCATCAAGCAATGCCCTCCGAAGTTACGGTAGACAGGTGGGAGGGGGTTGACGGGCTGCAATTCGTCGGCCAAGCATATCCCACACATGCTCTATTGGATTCAAGTCCGGTGAGTATGCTATCCAATCCATATGGGTGATATCCTCCGATTGAAGGCATTCGTCTACAATATTTGCACGGTGAGGACGGGCGCTGTCATCCATAAACAGAAATTCAGCACCCATGGCGCCCCGAAACAAACGTACATGTTGTTCCAGAATGACATCCCCATAGATGTGGCCTGTCATCGTTACACTCTGAACATGCAGATCAGTTCTGGAACCAAGAATAATTCCTCCCCAAACGAGCCATCCTGCACCACCGTAACGGTGTCATTCAATGGTGTTCTCTTGGTGGTAACGGGTACCTGGCGCTCTCCATAGGAAAGTCCGGCGAGAATCAGACTGCAAACTAAACCTGGACTCGTCGGAAAACATCACACAAGACCACTGTTGCGGTGTCCACAATGCATGCTCTCTACTCCAGGTTAATCGCAGACGACAGTGAGTTGCGGTAAGGGGAACACATGTGACAGGCCCTACGAGCATATAGACCAATGTGCCCTAAGCGTCTGTACACAGTCTGCCTTGAAACTGTCGTACCGGTAGCTGAAGAGAGCTGACGAGATAGGTCTGATGCTGTGCTCCGTCTGTTTCTTTTGGCAGTAACTGCCAAATACCGGTCCTCATTCGGCGTTGTAACGCGGGGCTACCTGTGCTGTAACATCTACTCACATTACCATCATCTTGGAATCGTTGCCAAAGCCTGGAGATGACACTCTGGGCGATTCCAAGTTCCTCGGATACTTCCAGCTGGGTACGTCCACATTCCAGTCGTCCGATAATTCTGCCACGTAAAAAATCATCCGAATGCTTCCTTTGTGCCATAACTATGAGGTTATTGCACTGAAAGGCTTTTAAAGCGCTTGTGAACAATTTTACTTCTTCGCCACCATTCCTTATATACCCCTCTCTTACACTCTGGTCATTGTGACGTACTATCCACGCCATCTGGTGGTTTCCTGTAATTTGCATATTCTTCTTCAAGATGTGTGTGATAATTCTACAGGTGAAATTTTTATTTTAGAGTTCAATTTCTGTGTGATTCTGAATTATCCTTAATTTATGGACATGAGTGTAAAAGCGTAGGAATTGAAAAACAGGCGAACTTTAGGTTTAAACATCTTCTTCAACATTTTTAACTTTAAATCCTTATGAATGATTTTAATGACAGTTCCAGAAGACATTCCTAGTTTCGATGAAAGGAATCTCTCAGTCGGCGGATTTTCTTTTAGGATCAGAGAGACTTACTTTCTTGATAGTTGTCTGCGTTTAAACAGTCTTAGGATGAAGTTTTGTGGTCATGTATTCATTTTTACTTTCTGTCAGACGCTTTTTCTCTTTTAAATTTGATATATTCTAAATACCTTTGATTGAAATGCAATAACCGAGATTTTTTACACAGCTTTTTAATTTTTTTGATACGAACATTTCTCCTTGGAAAGCGTAATTGCGTAACTTTTGAGCCATCTATCATTTTTAGAAGCGATTTTTAAAATAAATCTTTTATTTTACATTCCAGTCAAAAGAAAACCAGTTGCCAAAGTTTTAACACAAAATACAAGCGAAAAAAGGAATTACAAAATCGCTTCCATAAAGGGCGAATGACCTTCTGTAATCTGTATAAATTCTTAACTTTTTGAATATAAAATATATCTAAATTATAATATTTTTATATTTATAAATTAGATTAAATTAATAATTAATTTGTTTGATAATTTTTTTTCATAAAATATAGCTTGCAAATATTCCAGTATTTGCAAATTATATTTAATAATTATGATATAAGGCGATATAAAAAAAAATTGGAAAACATATATCTGTCCTTTGAATAGCTCCCAGTGATTAAGTGAATATTAACGTCGCACTATTCAGTTACTGGAGAGCTTTTAGCTATAGACCTCGCAATTTTGAGCCATGGTCAAGAGATGAAGACGGCCACCTGAACTGGCAACCCCATCTGCTAACTACCACACCAACGTTTGAGCATTGACAGGTCGTCTTTGTCATTGACCATGGTTCAAAATTACGAGGTCTGTCTCCAAAAGCCGTCGAGTATAGCTGAAGAGTGTGACGTTAATATCCACTCACTCACTTGAACATCGACAGATTTAATGTGCATCGCCCTTCTGCACGGTGGGTCTTCAGCGGTACTGGACTCGAACTTATCCGACCAAGAATCCGTTACCCGAACAGCTAAGCTACCGCAGCGTGTACGACACATGCGGCATCGGTGTTGCCAACTCGAAGAGTTATTTTGGACGTTGGCAATGTCGTCGCGATAATACATAATAAATTTATTACAGCATAACGTAAAGCTTTTTTTTTAGAGTAAAGAATTATGTTGTTTTAAATTATTTTTCTTTTTACATATATTTTCTGTCCAAATGTACGAGAGCTTGAACTAAAAACGCGGAGCGCATTTTCTGACTAACATTTTTCAATATTTTCAGGAAACCTTTCAGTGTTGTAATTCTTACATTTGTTTACATTATAACGTTTTAAACATTTCAAAATTATCCCATAAATATATAATTTTTCCGTTTCAACACTTAAAGAGATATCTCGTTTAGTATTATAGTTTAGGACAGAGGTTCCCAAACTTTTTTGCATCGTAGACTCCTTGCCATGTTTTTCGGTTTGGGGTAGACCCCTGCTTAATTAATATTGAATTTTTGCAAATTTATCAACTTAAACTCTTTTTAACGGGTACCTAATTCTTTTTACCACTGGTACTGCAACTCCTACTTTAAAAGAATTGAATTTCTAACTGTAATGAATTATAGTGTTTAAAATTTAAAAAGCATATGTTAATTAATTAAATTAAAATTAATTAATAATAAAACTAACTAACTAAACAAATTATTTTTATGGGAGGGAGGAATCTCTATCACTACAATATCAAATTTTCAACATTTGGTATCAATCTTGTCTGGTTTAATATTAAATCTTCTCCTTTAGTAGTGTCCAGTTTTTTTCTTTCTTTTTTTTTTTCGAGATTGGCAACCGCGCTGTAACTCCTTCACTCAAGGAAAAACAGTGAAAAACTTCCTCACAATATTCCATAAGTCAGGACAAATAACAGGTTTGACTTTTTGAAGTCAAAATTGCTGGCTCCGTTTCTAAACTTTAAGATCTTCGTTAGTGCTTATTACTTCCTATTGTTATATGACATTTTTTTTCAATATGACCCTATGAATTCATTGCCTACTGTGGTATTGCCATAGTCAAAGCATTCTCAAACCTGGTTTCAAAATCTGAATGAAAGGCTTTTACAGTGGGTAAAAAAAGTATTGGCAATTGCCTATAATAGATCAAATTAGCTAACAAAGGAAATGCTTGACAATTTTAACTGGACATAACGAACACAGGAGGTAATAAACACACAAATCTAATGAAACTTTTATTAATATGTCTTTTACAGAAAATATACAACAAAAACGTATTTTTGCATGTCAAAAAAGTATTGGCAAAATAATAGGTAAAATGTGAGAACAAAATCAGGATATGTTTAATACTTTGTATGCATACCTTTTACATTTATAACAGCTTGTAATCTATTTCTCACAGAGAAAACTCAAGTCTTGGTTGTACTATTGGGAATTTTGTGTCATTCTTGCAGGAGTATACGCTTAAGTTCGTCTTTACACGAAATTTTATGTTTCCTGACTTCTACGTCCTTATTTGTGCCATAAATTCTCAATTGGATTTATGTCAGGCGATTGAGGCGGCGTCTTTATCTGGCGAGGAGAGTTATACAGTAACCACTCCCGGGTGAGGTTCGCTGTATGCTTAGGGTCATTGTCTTGTTGAAACACAAATGATGTTCCTAAGCCAAGTTTTTGGGCACTGGATTGCAAATTATGGCGCAATATGTCGATGTAACGTACGTGCTGTCATAATACCAACAATGAAGCACAGTTTACCAACTCCGTTTGCAGCTATACAGTCCCAAACTAAGACGCTCCTCTACCATGTTTCACAGTCGGTGTTAAATGTTGTTCTTCCAGTTCGGTGTTTGGCTTTCTCCACACATATTGTCGTCCATCACTCCCGAAAATGTTAAACTTGGATTCGTCGGAAAAAATAACTGTGTTCCAAAACTCATCTGATAAATTAACATTAGATTTTGCAAAATCTTATTTCTTTCTTCTGTTTCTTTCCGAAATGAAAGGTTTCTTTCTAGCTGCCCTTCCATAATAACTTTCTTCATGTAAAACATTCCGTATAGTCTGTACACTAAAAGTTTTATGCGAAGTATTAGCAACATCTTTGGCTAACTGGGGTGCACTTATTTTGAGATTTTTCTTAACCTGTTTGATAATGCTACGTTTCTCCCTTGCAAGAAAATATTCCAGGCCGTCCACTTCTAACCTTATTTTCTGTGGATCCAGTCTCGTTGAACTTTTTTACAACACTTCTGACAGTAAATAAACTTATGTTCAGTTGTATTCCTATAGCACGATAAGTTAAACCCTCATTTCTGAGCTGAATAATCATGTTTTTAACATTAACATCCAACTCCTTCGACTTCGAAGCCATTTTATTACAGCATTAACAAAATAACGTTTTAAAAATTTTGAAATAGAACTGCAGACTTTATACTATATAACAGGCTTTCTTATCAGTCTAAACACGTGACCTCAACATGACAAAATTTGCATAACAGTTAGAACTTTGCCAATACTTTTTTGACATGCAAATTTACGTTTTTGTTGTATATTTTGTGTAAAAGGCATATTAAAATGAAAGTTTCATTAGATTTGTGTGTTTATTACCTCCTGTGTTCGTTATGTCCAGTTAAAATTGTCAATCATTTCCTTTGTTGGCTAATATGATCAATTATAGACAATTCCCAATACTTTTATTACCCACTGTAAATGTTGAACGTAGGTTAAAACGTTCTGATAGATAGTCTGTGACAAATTTAGAAAATTCGGGACCTCCAGTATTATACTTCTTTAGCTTAAATCAGGGAAAAAAAGCTGAAATGGTTCTTGTTTAAAAAATTTTTTTTTGCTGTCACCTTCCGAATGCAAATTAACCTCATAAAATTTAGTAAATAAATCTGTTAAATATATAGGTAAAATTTGGTTTACACGTGATTATTAACTTTCTTTTAAAATTAAAAAGTCATGATCTAGTTTAATGACAGCCAGTATCACATAGACCCCCCCCCCTTACACCTCATGGACCCCCAAATTAATTTTTGGCTGACGTAGACCCCTTAGAGGTTGTCATAGACCACTTTGGAAATCACTGGTTTAGGATAAAAAATAAAAAACACATTTTATACAACAAAAAAAAAACTTAGTTAGAAATGAGGATTATGATAAGATATGCTGCTCTCTATGCTATACCGAAGCCAGAATGTAATGTTAATGTTTCAATTTTTTTACATCTGAAAAATATTCCAAATTCGGGTCCTAATCGTTACCTGTAAACGAAGGCAGTCTGAAAATTCTAATTTCTAAATTTTATACTGTACACTTCTATTTGTTTTCCTGGGTTATATTAAAAGTAGTTTTCATGGTATATTTGAAGTAATAGTCTATTTATTTTTATACTTTGTTAAAAGCGATTAATTATGAAAAACCATAAACGGGGTTTGAGTTTTATATGTGGTTTTCGCTAACCCTTCTTTAACTCCTTGTGGCATTCATTTATATTTGTTTAATTATGCCATGCGTATTGTTTATGTATCCTTTTCAAATTATTTTCATTTAACAAAATCCTAATTTTTTAAAAGTGTTGATTTAAGAGGAAAATATTGAGTTCGTTTTCGGATCATTACACGGTGTATCAAATTTGATGTATGAATTAACACGAAGTGGGATTCAAAAGATCCCGGACTGAACCTATAAAGCAGTGATTCCCAAAGTGGTCTATAAAACCCCCAGGGTTCTCTGACGACCTGCAAGGGGTCCACGACAGCAAGAAAATAATTTGGGGGACCATGAGGTGTAAATGGGGGGTCTACGACAGTGGTTCTCCTTAAACCAGATTTTAATTTTAAACGAAAATTTAACCAAATGGAATCCAGATTTTATCTGTTTAACACATTTATTTACTAAATTTAATGAGGCTAATTTGCAGTTATGGGGCAACATACATATTAAAACAAGATTATCATTTCAGCTTTTCTTGCCCGAACTAAGCTAAAGGAGTATAATATTGGACGTAACGAATTTTCCTAGTTTCTCAATTGGTCACAGACAATATGCTAGGAAAATAACATTTTAAGCTATGTTCAAGATTTAAATGCCCTTTATTCAGTTTCTGAAACCAGGTTTGAGAACGCATTTAGTTGGTAATTGCCACAAAAGGCAATGAATTTCTATGGTTACATTGAAATAAAAAAGTCACATTACAAGAGGAGCTGATTGGAATAAGAAGTAACGGAGATCTTAAAGTAAAGTTTAAAAATGGATGTCAGCAAGTTTGGCTTTAAAGAGATATACATGTTATTTATTTTGAATTATAGAGTGTTGGAGAAAGTTTTTAGTTGTTTTTCCTAGTGTGAAGGAGTTTCAGCGCAGTTGTCGGCTGGACACTACTAATGGAGGAAATTTTTAGTTAAACCTGACAAGATTGATGACAAATGTTGAAAATTTGTTATTGAAGTACCCGATTCATTCCTATCATTATAAACATTTGTTTTTTAATCAGTTATTTTATGTATAACTTGAATTTTAAATCAATTAACATGTGTTTCTTAAATTTCACTATTTCCCAACTTCACTAGAGTTAGAAATTTAAATCTTTTAAATTAAGTAGCTCTGTACAAGCTGTCATAAACACATTGAAGTTAATAAATTTGCAAAAATTCAATCTTACGTAAGCAGGGGTCTACCCGAAACCGAAAAACTTGGCAAGCTGCTTATGAGAGAAAAAAGTTTGGGAACCTTCGCTATAAAGCGAAATATTTGTGCTGCAGAACGACTACGACACCATTTTTGTGTTATTGTGTTCTCCTTTTCCAAAAGGTATTTGTCCTAAATCAGTTGATCGGTGGCTCGCCATGGCGTCTTATTTTGTAACCGGGGATGCATTTAGTAACCGGCGATTGAAAGAAATGACGTTTGAAATGAATTTGAAACTTCGCAGAAAGTATATTTTTTTGGAGACTTTCGAAATGTTGAAGTTATGTTCAGCAGTGATAAATTATATCGCGAACACAAGCTTTTGAGTGGCGTCGACGTTTCTGGGAAAGTGTCGAAGACAACGAATTCTATGAACTTTCGCAGACTTCCCGCACCGCTAAAAACATTGAAAAGGTTTCTGCAGCGGAACGTTAGCACAGGCTTCAACCAACGACGGAGTGAAAACAAAAACAACTGTTTTGTCACATCCTCCTTACTTCTTTGATTTCACCTTCTGCGACTTCAGAATATTTCCAGAACTGACACCTCGCTTTCAGGGTCGTCGATTCCAATCTGCAGATGAAATTAAAAGTGCATCTCAGGTTGAATCAAGGGAGAGGGCTATAAATGGATTCCAGAAATGCCTCGATGACCTTTTCAAGAGATGGTAAAAGTGAGTTGTTGCTCAAGGGTCTTATTTCAAAGGAAAATGCTTTGTAGAAATTTAATTGATAAAATTTTTTTAGACCCAGTCCAGGAACTTTTGAATCCTACTCCGTATTTAAGAGGTTTTTTTGTCATACTACTGTAAAAAATCATATCCTCCAATAGAAAGTATTTTTGGTGCAAATTTAACGAAAATACCTGAATCATTACATTAATTTCTGGTTGCGTGAGCTTAGTATAAAATAACAGAATCCAAAAATAGGACACTCCGACGCGTTAACATATTTCTAGCTTCATTATCCTCTGTATAGAGTTGCATACTTTAAAGTATTACTCATCTGTGTATAAATTAATTCATTATTTTTCCTTATGTAAAATGCGTTTCATATTTTGTCTCTTTTTCTGTAATGGTAAACGCTTTTTTGCATCATGTACTAAAGGTACAAACTTTTTCACGGAATGATATTTTTAATTTTGTTTTAAAGGTATAGTATATTGAATGTACGTATGTGGTACGTTCTCTCTCTCTCTTTGTGTGTGTGTGTGGTAAGGTTGCTCTAACATCAGTAGCAGTTCTAAAATGTTTTCTAATTCATTGATTCCTCGTCTATCCTTTCTCCTATTTTGCGGCCGTGGTAGTCTAGTGGTCAAGGTCGAGGACTTCTGAGCCTATTACTGTTGAAGACTCGCCATGTATGCACGTTAAATCTGTTGAGGCTCAATTCTCTGTAGGTTAATTAAGGAAAATGCGAGTGAGAACCCGCTACACACTTACCACGAAATCTACTTCCCCTTTATCGATCAAAAAAATTTCCACTCTCATCTAAAAATTCAGAAATATTTCAATTTAAGGAGGGGAGGGGCTAGATTAGACGCAGTTTTTTTCCTTCTGAAAACTACTTCTGGGAAGTATCGTAGAAGAGTACAACATATAAGAAGTGTATGGCATCTGTAGCTATGAGTAAAAATACTGAGTGAGTCAGTGCTATAACGTTTTCATTGTAAAACAACAGAAAGGCTATAGGTGTCGGACCTCGTAATTTTGAACTTCGATAAAGTGATGAGGACGACACCTGAGCCGGTGCACTCCCTCCAAATAACCACACCTTGCCATTGGCAGGATTTTGGCTTGCATCAGGTGGCCGCGGTAGCCTAGTGGTCAAAGTAACGGACTCGTTGCCGGCGTGTCATGAGTTCGAGTCTAGTGCCGTCGAAGACCCGCCGTGTAGAGAAGAGATGCACGTTAAATATTCGAGACCTCAAATGTCCTCCCGTCTGTGTGGTGTGGAAGTTAGGAGAGGGGGTGCCAACTCAGGTGTCGTCCTCGTCACTTGACCATGGTTCAAAATAGCGAGGTCCGTCACCAAAAGCCCTCGTGTAGCTGAATAGTGGACGTTAGTATTCACTCACTTGACTTGCATCAACTCCTCTACATGACGAGTCTTAAGTAGCTCTAGGACTCAATCTCATAACACGCCAGCCATGAGTTGTGACCTTAATCACTAGGTTATCGGGGCCACCTGAGTCATATGGCGATAACGTCGTGTTTTAAGATATTTTTGGCTTGTTTTAAATTCAGTCCATTTTTGTCTTGAATACAGTAGAACGTCGTTAATCCGAACTTTTATTATCCTAAGCGTCAAATATCCGAACCTAGAGAATCTGAGACCTTGCAGCGAAAAAACGAAGGTGTACAATGGTACAGCAAAAAATATGTGATTATTTTCTGCAATAAAGGTAAAATTGCGATATTTTGCACCTATTTTGCTTTTTCTTCAAGCACATTTCCTGCATATGATGATTGTCAATATTTGTATAGTGTCCGGTTTCATATACTGCATGGATCGCATTCGGTTTTCGGTTATCCGAACAATCGCGTATCCGAACGATGTCTGGTCCCAATTGATTCGGATGAACGACGTTCCACTGTATAACTTACTTTAAAATTTACTTTAAAAAAAGGGAAATAAATTAATTTTTCATTAAGAAGGGGGAAAAAAACCCTGGAATATATTTTGAAACGCTTTTAGAATCAAAGTGTTACGCACGTTGTTATTATGCAAACCATCAATATTAGGAGAATTTTTCTTCGCGGAAGAAAAAGAAATATTCAAAAATTCAATTCTGCTTTAAAAGACGTTACTGAATTATAAATTAAATTATGATTTTACCTCGAGAATTTTCTTTAGTTTGTTATAAAAAATTTTTACATATTCGTTGAAATAATTTTTTTCCCCGTAACGTAATAGTTAAGAAGAAAAAATGAAACCAATTTTTTTCTACAAAATTTCTGAGGAAAATATTTTAAGTTTAGAAAGTTACGTGGCTTTTTCAAATATAAATTTAAAAAAAAAACATTTTTTTTCTCACAAGTTTTACACCTTTAAATACATTTTAAAGAAATCGAATCCCTTTCGTTGTTTTTCTTTTCTTCTTTCAGTATGAAAGTTTTTTCAATTCCTACTATTAGCTCACAGTCTCCCTATATACATCTTGTTCAAATTTTCCCCTCAGGGGGCTCACCTTCTTTAGGTGAGTACGGGTGTCACAATCCCGAGGTGCCCTAGTGATCTTTTCCTTTTCCCACGGGGTTTACTGTCTTTGGTAAACATGGGCTTCACGAACCCGGGGTACCCTAGTGATCCTTCTCTATTTTCGACCCTCTTTCTTGTCATTAAATTCATTCTTTCTTTCTCTTCCCGTCTAGACCACAGATATTAAAACAAATGTTTGGCGCAGTATAGCCGAAATCGGCTCTTGCGCCAATAAACCCCAAAATCACTCACTTATTCAAATTTTCAATCGTTAATATAATACATTTTAATGCGCTCAATCGAGCTGAAATTATACACGA
>BMAO01014090.1:0-18167 GCA_019973975.1 Trichonephila clavata | reverse complement strand
CTTAGAGCAATTGGGACAACTCCGCGAACTTTTGCATAGAACTACTCTATGAGAAGAACTAAAACAATTTATACAAAGATTATTCTTTTTCACCGAATTAAACCTTTCATAAACACTTAAATAAATTAAATTTTTTACGTCTAAATACTGGTGAGAGCTGTTGTTCACAAATTACACAGTTTACTGGATCCAATTTAGCTAGAAAAGATTTCGTTTCATAACTTCGTTCCGATGGAACAGCTATTGCATTATTTGTTTGGATGTTTTCTAGTATTAAAGTGCGTTTTAACAAAAAATCCGTAAAATCGTCCCATTTAGAAAGTTTGGTGGAGGCTCAGTTGAGCTCATAATTTTTCTTTGTTTCCTTACCTAATTTTCTTAAAATTAAATTTATCAATAGTACTTGGAGAATTCATTTAGTTCTAATCCTACCATTTTAAACCTCTTAAATGTTTTAGACAACAATCTATTATTCTTAAATTTTTAACTGATTCGTGAGTAAATTTTTTCTAATGATAATATTTCACTGAAATGACTATTTATGATCTATTTTTTATTCTCGAATCTTTTTTCAAAACACTCAAATAATGAAGTATATGAATCATCAATTGTAATAACATCCTTAGCTATTCCAGTTAGTGTAGATTTTAAGTAATATAATTTTTGAGAAGCTGTTAAACTATTGTTCGAATCAATTAAAGAAATAAATTGTTGTTTAAAATTAAACCATTCATGATAGGAACCATTAAATCTTGGTAATTGAATATCTGGCAATTTAATATTATTAAAACTATTTCCACAAGACGTAACATCATTATTCTGCAATCAATTTTGAAATAATATTTTTAATCCTTACCTGGATTTCTTCGCAATCGCGTCTTCTAAATCCAGGATTTCTAATTCAAGTGGTTCCAAGTCACTGTTCTTTAACACTACTTCATAATATTCATTTCGAATATCACTTAATTTGATCCTTAGGCTTTTCAATGTATCCATTTTCGATTCTAGCTTTGTTTTATCGCTTTTCGTCCGGATTGTTAACGTCCTTAATTCGTATCAGTTGAGCTTTTACTGATCCACGTTTGCGGTTCAACACAACTAGTATTTCTTTAGACATACTGCTCTATAACTATTCTAAAGATTTTACAAGTATATATTTTTCTAAGGTTCGAAAAATTCGCGAGAGGACCAATGTTGCCGATATAATAATAAATGGACTGTAAATTTAACAAAATTTTAATGAGCGAAAACGGATTCCAACCATATGGGATCGCTATATTTTTCGAACTGAATACAAAGGTTACAACAGTTGGCTCGGAGTGAAATCTATACAAGGAATTCTCACCAACTGGCGCCAACATAGGGGAAGTTGTTAAATGTCATAATGTTTAATATAAAAGTTTTATATATTAAATATGAATACTGTTAATTTTGTTAATAGTATTCATATTATTTATTATTATTTAGAATATTAATTTTCCGCGACGACTTCTTGATCAAAACCGCTCCTGGAGGACTTCTCCCTTTGGGCAGGGATGTTTTAATGCAGGGGGGGGGGCAACCTGTGGCATGGCAGAGTTGTAAGAGTGGTATGCGAAGATTTATTGAAAGCTTAAATATGTGAAAAGATAATAATAAATACTAATTTTTTTACTGTTTTTTTAAAGGTGTGGTTTTAGACAAAATAAAACATCAAAAATCTATTTTAAATACACTTAAATAACAATAGAAAACAATAATGTAGACAACACTCCATTGTTGTGGGCTTTGGTTTTCCGAAGGAAGTGCATTCGTGAGATTCTGGAATTTGAGGGGGTGTGTTTTAAAGTATCTGGAAGAAAACAATGAACTGCCTAGTGGAGTGCTTGTTTCTCAAGAATGAAGATATATATATATATATATATATATATATATATATATAGGCTTTGAAGATTTAGGTTTTCTGAGACTTTCTACAAGACATTTAAATAATTTAAATTTAAGATACAAGGAAAAGATTGTTCTCTTTTCTGTTAGGCATCTTCGAGAACTGATCCTAAATTAGATGACTCAGTAAAAAATCTACGAAATAAGAAACCACACTAAGAAAGTACTGACTGTTTAATAATTATTTAGAATTAAATTTTTATCTGATTACTCATTTTTATTTTATACCTAACCCAGTGCTTCTCAAAGTTTCAACATTCGTAACCCAATATTCCATCATAATTTTCTTCGCGCCCCTCTCATACAAATAACAATATATTCAATTCAATAATACTAAACTTTGATGCAAAAAATACTACACGATTTTAATCTGTTAAGTGCCACCAGCGTATATAAACGTCTCGCTCAGCCAAAGTATTAATTTCCCAGGACGTATATATATGTCTTAACGAGGTACGATCTTTTCTGTACACTGCTATCCATAAACTTATTCCGAAGGCTTTAGAATGCAATAAAAGGACCTTGACAATGTTTGTGAAGGATTTACTTGTTTCAGATTATTGCTTCTATATCCCCCCCCCCAATTCCAATACATCACATGCATGGAAAACGGTTGGCATTGGAAAGACAATCGCGTAACTTTTAATCGGCAGCTAAGGGATTAATTATAAACCATACAAATTAACAAGATAAGTGTTAATTTTTGTACAGAATTTTATATATTACAATCTCATGGGGTACTGGTTATTATTGAACTTGTTCTTAACTTGGTATTGTTAAATTAAGTGCAAGATACATTGTGTAGCACTGATGAATTTATAAGAGTAATATATCAGTTTAAATGTGTATTTTATTTTTTATTATGTCAGAATGTATTTGTTTGTTTACTTTCAGGTAAATTAATATTTTTTAAATAATATTTTGTTTTCTACTTTTCAATATGCTCGCTTCCCCCCTCAAAGAGTTGTGCCCTAACCTAATTGATTGAACCTAAAAAGTAAATTTTAACAATAAAACTTAAGTTCGCGCACGCGCGCGTACTTTGTCTTATTTATTATATTATTTCTAAATTTCCACTACTTATACTTGCATAAAATATGTGCTATTTGCATAAAAATTTCATAATAAACCTATAAGTAAAATTTTTTCACATCATATCCTTTTGTTTGTTGAAAAAGTTTCAAGTGGAGCGCATAACTTTTTTTTTAATCAGATAGTGGCACTCTTCCCAAAAAGGTTGGCCATCCATGTTTTAATGCATGAGTCTAACTGAGCCTCAGCCTTTGGTAGAGGTCTCGTCCTGCTCTTGACTCAACCTCAATAAGATCATGATCGGAATAATTTCAAGAGTCAAATATTATCTCCGAAAAATTATGAATTTCGAACTAAGTGCAAGCTTTTAACAGTGGCAAGACTGCATCATTATGTCACGTCCGTCGTTTGTATCTAGGCCTAGGTCTATGACCAAATACCGATAAGTGGCAGTCTTTCGGCCGATTTGTGAGGTCGTGAGTCACGTACATCTATGTGGGATGGCGTCTAAGGGGAGGTTCGATTTTAATGTTAAAATAAGCACGCAGAGTTAAAATAACTTAATTTATTAATAACACAACTAAAACATTAACTATTTACAAGGGGTTTTAATTTATTCGAGATAACACCATACTAATTCCGAAAACACGTACTCTTTCTCAAAACAACGGAGAGAGCGATTTCCTCTGACCTGCCTTCGTTCAAGCTTTGGTGCAACTCCCAGTTTTTCTTTCTGCCACCTTTATAAATACATGACCTCATCGTATCGCGCAGCTAAAACTCACGTGGTTTCGATTAGTGGTGCCATCTCTTACAATAAAAATCAAAAGAAGTAAAAGAAAACTTGCACTCCTTTCCTACAAGTTTGCCATCCTGGGAATCACTGACCTCAGTGATTTACATACCATACTATAAAATATAGGCCTCTGCAAAATTAATATTAATCGGAGATAAAAATTCCAATATAGACATTCAAATTTGAAAATAAGGATACAACTCTCAAAAATGAAATATTAATAGCAAGAAAACAAAACACATTAATACACATTATGTTCTTTTAAAAAGAATAGAACGCTTTTTATAAAAATACATCATTATGGTGAGTAAAATTTCATTAATTCAGCAGATGAATTTGTTATCTTAGGTCCGCTCATGATCACCCACTTTCTCTAAATCATATCTATCTCTAGGTTTTACTTTAACTATTCTATATGGTCCCAAAACTTAGGCCTCAATTTCAAACCTGTCCCAAATTGTGTTCTCTGAATGACCACCAAGTCACCCATCTGGTAGTTAGGGGCCTTCTGCGCTTCCTGTCATAGGTTCTTTTATTCTCCTGCCTGTATCTTCTGGATATTTTTCTTTGCGTCTTGTCGTAATTGGTTCCTCTGTTCTTGAAATTCCTCCATCATTTCGTCCATCAGTAACTCCTCAGGCGAAGGTCTTCCTTGTTTCTCATGGTGACGCCAATTAATAATTCAAATGGAGACCACTTAGTACTACGATTAAATGTACTATTTAAAATTCTTTGAAGTTGGTCTACGAACTTGAACCACTTGGTAGACTCCTCAATTGACAGCTTGGTCAAAACGGGAATAATAGTTCGGTGTATTCTCTCGAAAAAACCAGTCTGTCTATTATTCTCTTGGATTACCAAAAGTCTTTTGTTGCAATTTTAATTTATCCAAAGCATCTTCTGCGGAAGTAGATCTAACGGGATAAAGCCAGGTAAATTTTTAAAAGCATCCACTATTGTGAGAATATGCTGATATTTCTTGTTAGTAGAAGGCAAAGGTCCGATAAAATCGACGTGATAAGTACTTAATGGCACATCCTCTTTAGGAATGGGGTTGAGGAATCCATCCTTTTTTCCACTCTTTTTGTTGGTCAAAATACATGGCACACAGTTAACAATTACATTTTGCACCTGCTTGCTCAAATTGGGAATGAAAAATTCTTGTTTCACAACTCCTTCAGTCTTGGCAACGGAGAAATGTCCCTTCTCATGTGCTAACTTAATTATCTCAGTTTGCATATCTCTTGGTACAACTATCAATTCACGACCTTCAACATATTTGTAAAGTATTTCGTTTTTATCGAAAAAGTCTGAATTGCTGTTTGTTTCAATCAGTGACCTTAGACTCTGAGTGTATTCATCCTCTTGTTGTGCCCTTTTTAATCTTGCGGTTAGAGTATCGTTAGTAATTATTGCGACTGGATATCTGCTAAGGGCATCCACATGTTGCATTCTCTGGCCGGAACGATGCACAATTTCATAATCAAACTCTTCCAGCAATAATGCCCATCGCGCTATACGAGTAACCAAATCCTTTTTGTCCATAGTCCTTTTGAAACGCTGAGCAATCCGTTATGACTTTGAAATGATTTCCCATAAGGTAGGTACGAAATTTCTTTAAAGCGTTGACAACAGCAAGAACTTCAAGTTCATAGCTGCTATACTTCTCCTCTGCCGGAGTAGTTTTCTTAGACATGTATTGAACAGGATGCAATTTTCCATCTTCTGCCTCTTGGAGTAAGACGGCTCCGTAGCCTTGTTGACTTGCGTCCGTGTGCAATTCGGTTGTTTTTCCCTGCTGGAAAATACTTAATACTGGACTTTCAGTCAATAATTGCTTGAGCTTTTCAAATGCTTCTATTTGAGGTCGTTCAAAGACAAATCGATTGTCGTTTCTAATTAGATCACTCAAAGGTTTCGCTATTTTAGAGTATGACGGAATAAATTTTCGAAAATAGCCAGTGAGTCCTAAAAAGCTTTGGACTTGTTTGACAGTCGTTGGTACAGGAAACCTCTTGACAGCTATCGTTTTTGCAACTGAAGGGCGCACCGTTCCATTTTCGACAACGTGACCCAAAAATTCCACCTTTCGTTTTAAAAACTGACATTTTTCAAACTTGATCTCCAACCCATATCTGGATGCGACCTCAAACACCTTCTTTAGTTTTTCCAAACCTTCTTTCTCATCTTTAGCTGGAACGATCAAATCGTCCAAATAAATTATTACGATGCCTTTTCGCATGAGTTCCCTAAAAATGCTGTACACATATCTTTGGAATACGCTTGGGCTTGTACTGAGACCAAAAGGTACCTTATTAAATTCGAACTGCCCGTCTGGTACAACAAAGGAGGTGAAATGCTTGCAATCCTCGTTTACGTCGACATGAAAAAACCCATTTTTCAAGTCTAACGTGGAATACACTTTGGCGTCTTGCAGCCTATCCAATACGTCCTCTATCAGTGGCAAGGGGAAGCGATCCTTGACTAGTTTTCGGTTCAGTTTCCTATAGTCAATGCATAGTCTGTCGGTACCGTCTTTCTTCTTGACTAACACGATTGGACTTGCATATTCAGAAGAGCTTGGTCTCACGATTCCCTTATCCAACCATTCGTCGATCTGCTTGTTGACGGTCTGATTCTCCAGAAACGACAAACGGCGTGCTGTTTGGTAAACTGGTATATCATCCTTCAGGATAATTCTCATGGATACATTTGTCGTTTCGGTCTTCTTAGGTGTATAGCTGTTGATTAGTTCAGAGAGTTCCTTTCTTATTCGAGGATTGATAACATGTTTAACTTCGATTTCGTCTTCAGTTCTTGCCTCATAAACCTGTGTATTCACAAACCACACCTTCTCTTCGTGTTTACGGAAATAAACACCTTTTTTATCAAAGCCAACAAAAGCTTGTTCCAAAATGTCCGATCCTATCACTGCCTGGAACTCCAAATGCACCGCAGGCACGACATGCCATATTACGGAATATTTCTCTCCATCCAATTCGATTTCTCGTTGGAACGATCCTTTTGTTTTGACTTCGTACTTTCCCAATCCAGATAACACGACAATGTCCTTCGAGAGCTTCGATTGCTCGATGATTCCTTTGCTTACATCTTCACGAATGAGCGAAACTGAGCTTCCAGTGTCGATTAGAGCCTCAAAAGTCTTGTTTCCGATGGTTATTTTCCTGGTCTTAATTCTGTCTTGCTGAATTCGAGAACAGATCTGGACCGGAGAGCTTGAAGATTTATTGATTTTCGTACCCTTGTTGCGCTTTGTACAATCTACGGCATAGTGACCTGGTCCCCTGCAGTAGCTACATGTTACCTGTTTAACTCTTTTATCGTAAGTTCTCGTCGATTGAAAGCATTTTCTATCATTCCAATTATTTCCAAGGTGAAAACGTTCTTGCCTTCGAGAACAATTATCGTTATTGTTCGATCTCTTAGCAAATGAGTTTAACTGCTTTGGCCCTATAGTTCTTCGGACGTCCTCATAATCTTCAAATTTTTTCGCTAGCTCAATAGATGAGTTAATAGTAGACCATTCGTCCAAAAAGTGTTCCTGAAAATCATACGGCGCCCTCTTCTTCATTTGATCGGCTATGATTAATTCTCGTAATTGGTCGTAGGTGTTAACTTTTAAGCCCAAAGTCCATCCATCAAAATACGTCTGTAATCCGTGTTGAATATCTTGCCATGTTCGTTCATCGGACTTTTTGGTGAAACAAAAATAACTGACGAAATATTTCCGGAGAGAGAGATAATTTTAAATCTTTGTAAGAGCAACTTCTTTATATGAATCGTATTCGTTACACTTACCAGTTGGTTCTCTTGCGATCAGATGGGCAAATTTCGACAGGTATTAACCTATAAGTTTTTGAACCCAATCTTTTTCGGTAAGGAAGTTAGTTCTGCATGACGCTCAAATAAGGTAAGATTCAAACCAATATCTTCCTTCATATTAAACTTATGAAAAAGTTTCGTTAAACAGTTTTATTCGATGCTTGAACGTTTTTCGGTGTTATTCGGCATACCG
This sequence comes from Trichonephila clavata, assembly GCA_019973975.1. Taxonomy (NCBI): domain Eukaryota; kingdom Metazoa; phylum Arthropoda; class Arachnida; order Araneae; family Nephilidae; genus Trichonephila; species Trichonephila clavata. The sequence goes on along the minus strand of BMAO01014090.1, from coordinate 10,377 downwards.
GCAGTCTGTTGCGCTTGTATTCGCAACTTCTCTAATTCGTAATATCGTCTTTCTTCTCTAATCCTTTCGCATATCCTCTCTCTTCAGCCCTCTCTCTCTCAGCCCCTTTCCTGTCTCAGCCCTTTCTGTATGTTCCTCCACTATGCTATCAAGCATCTTTTAAACATCGTCTTCAACGTAATCTGGGCTTTTTACGATCAGTCTCCTTTAAACTTCAATTTTGTGATACCTGCTTCGATAGTAAGATCCAAATCCTCGGCGAGTGACACCAAATCCTCTTTCCTTTCGCGAGTAAGAATGCCATTTTTATACTCAGAATGGTGACCCAGAGAACAACTTAAATTTTTAACCCAAGTTAAATGAGACAAAACCATTAAAATTGACACGCAAAAAGTTTACTCACTTAAAATGAAACAAAAGATAATTTAAATAAGATGCAATTATCAAATTATAAACAATTATAGACAAAAATGGACTTTTTAAAGAATTCCCGGAACTTAAATCCTTTTACAAAACACAACAGTATTACAGTTAATAATCAATTTTTATTTTTTATTAAAAAAAAACAACGCGTTCCTCTCATTTATCAAAATAGATTAAGAAAAAACACGGAAAGTACTCAGTTATTAATCCAAAACTGAAGGAACATCAAATATTTATGTCTGCAATTAAACCAATAATAGTACCTAGTACTTCAAAATTCAATTTCAGATTCACAGAACAGGAAATATACACACACAAAATCATTCATTTATATAATTTTCGCCTATTACTCACATAATACCAAAAAAAGAATACTAGCACAATTCAATGTAATTCTGAAGACACTTTACCTTGACCTCAATGACACAGGAAATCTTGTTTCATGTTGATAACTCGCAATTCGATGCAGTTCCAAAGGTTCTCTCGTCAGTGTTGACCTCAATGATCAAGGTAATCTCGTTCAATTCCTTCAGTATCTCGTTGAGTCGCTGGGCTTCCAGTTTTGGTTGAATGTAGCTGACGTGGAAATTCGCCAAGATTCCGTGTTTCTAACCAAGTCTCAATGGACTCCTTTTTCTTGTTGACTGTTCTCGCTGAAGTATTTCCGTATCGCTTGTAAAATTTCATATCCAGCTGAAGGCTTCGCCGGGTTTCTATTCGATGCAAGGCAGGTCTATGTACCACTCAGGAAATCAAAAATCGACGAGGAGGTAAACCTTTTAAAAAATGCTCTTAGATAAAACTTTGAATAGTTTAAAAAATTCTCTGTCGAACCCCCAATTTGTGGGACGGCGTCTAGGGGAAGGTTCGCTTTTAATGTTAAAATAAGCACGCAGAGTTAAAATAACTTAATTTATTAATAACACAACTAAAACATTAACTATTTACAAGGGGTTTTAAATTATTCGAGATAACACCATACTAATTCCAAAAACACGTACTCTTTCTCAAAACAACGGAGAGAGCGATTTCCTCTGACCTGCCTTCGTTCAAGCTTTGGTGCAACTCCCAGTTTCTTCTTTCTGCCACCTTTATAAATACATGATCTCATCGTATCGCGCAGCTAAACTCACGTGGTTTCGATTAGTGGTGCCATCTCTTACATAAAAAATCAAAAGAAGTAAAAGAAAACTTGCACTCCTTTCCTACAAGTTCGGCCATCCTGGGAATCACTGACCTCAGTGATTTTACATACCATACAATAAAATATAGGCCTCTGCAAAATTAATATTAATCGGAGATAAAAATTCCAATATAGACATTCAAATTTGAAAATAAGGATACAACTCTAAAAAATGAAATATTAATAGCAAAGAAAGCAAAACACATTAATACACATTATGTTCTTTTAAAAAGAATAGAAAACGCTTTTTATAAAAATACATCATCATGGTGAGTAAAATTTCATTAAATCAGCAGATGAATTTGTTATCTTAGGTCCCTCATGATCACCCACTTTCTCTAAATCATATCTATCTCTAGGTTTTACTTTAACTATTCTATATGGTCCCAAAAACTTAGGCCTTAATTTCAAACCTGTCCCAAATTGTGTTCTCTGAATGACCACCAAGTCACCCATCTGGTAGTTAGGGGCCTTCCTGCGCTTCCTGTCATAGGTTCTTTTATTCTCTGCCTGTATCTTCTAGATATTTTTCTTTGCATCTTGTCGTATTTGGTTCCTCTGTTCTTGAAATTCCTCCATCATTTCGTCCATCAGTAACTCTCTCAGGCGAAGGTCTTCCTTGTTTCTCATGGTGACGCCAATTAATAATTCAAATGGAGACCACTTAGTACTATGATTAAATGTACTATTTAAAATTCTTTGAAGTTGGTCTACGAACTTGAACCACTTGGTAGACTCCTCAATGACAGCTTGGTCAAAACGGGAATAATAGTTCGGTGTATTCTCTCGACTTGGCCATTCCCTCTGGGTACTCCGGTGGCGATTTGCAAATGTTGAATGTTTTCATTAGTACAATAATCTCCAAAAGCTCCAGAAGTAAAAGCAGAACCTCTGTCTGTTATTATTCTCTTGGATTACCAAAATTCTTTTGTTGCAATTTTAATTTATCCAATCATCTTCTGCGGAAGTAGATCTAACGGGATAAAGCCAGGTAAATTTTGTAAAAGCATCCACTATTGTGAGAATATGCTGATATTTCTTGTTAGAAGGCAAAGGTCCGATAAAATTGACGTGATAAGTACTTAATGGCACATCCTCTTTAGGAATGGGGTTGAGGAATCCATCCTTTTTTCCACTCTTTTGTTGGTCAAAATACATGGCACACAGTTAACAATTACATTTTGCACCTGCTTGCTCAAATTGGGAATGAAAAATTCTTGTTTCACAACTCTTCTGTCTTGGCAACGGAGAAATGTCCCTTCTCATGTGCTAACTTAATTATCTCAGTTTGCATATCTCTTGGTACAACTATCAATTCACGACTTCAACAATTGTCGTAGTCTCCCACTACCCCTTTGCATATTATCTATGTTAGGATATGTAGTATTCATCATTAAAGACTACTCAAATAATAAATCACTTATTTATTATTTCTTTAAGACACAATTATACAATTAATAATCAACTTTAAGAACAATAAATTATCATGGAGTATTATCAGCATTCAATTATGGACGACGGAATACTAACTGATATCACGAGGGGAAATAACACGTACAATCAAACTACACATTTAAATTTAAGCCACAAAAGTTACAGACCTGAAATCTTCTTCAGTAGGAACCTGGAACAAGTAGAATTTATAAAGTGGCTGTAATCTAGGATATCTTCAATAACTTCTGATCCGCCCTAAATAATCTTCAAATTTCACTTCATTAAGCTAGACGGATAAAAAACACCTTCTTGGACAACGACGTAGTTTACTTTTTAATCTCAAACACGGAGTTCTACTCTATCAAACCGCTTAGTCATCCTCTTCTTCATTTCATTTCTCCCTTTTATATCTCTTTCGAACTCGCTAAACACGAAACTATCTTATTTGCATAAGTCACACTTCCAGCTCTCAGTGGGGATTGGTCAAAATAAATACAATTTAAAAGTTTATAAGAGAAGGTTAGTGAAACGCGTAAGCACCCGTCACAACCCCCCTCCGAGAAAAAAAGCGTGACTTATTGACGGTCTAAACGACCTGCAAGAATTCGCTTAATTTACCTAACATCTGAAAAACACTGAACCTGCACAAATTTTAACTACTCTAGAATGCCTGAACTTGTAAAAAGTTAACTCACGAACTTTATAACGCCTGAAAATACTAAACTTGTAGAAAGTTTTAACTCACGAACTTTATAATGCCTGAAAACACTGAATTAGCAGAAAATTTTAACTCTCTAAGTTAGAAACTTTAATTAAACTAGCACACAGAAATGACTACTCAAAAGGGTACTCCACTCTAATTTATTTATCTTTCACAATATTAGGTTCCCTACAGTGCATCCCATTCGGGCGAAGATCAGGGGAAAACCTTTCAAGGAAAAAACCCTGATCATGCACTTTACTTAAGTGCTAATAAATACAAAAAATTTTTATACAATATCTTCATACGACATCAAACTTTCATCACATCACTATGTTCAGGGACTGCTGCCCTGAAAGGAAACCTTGTCAATTTTTTCTAAAACATGACATTAAATGCACAGAACTTTTATACAACTTCCTTATTGACATAAAATATGGCATACATTATATTATATATATATAGTTTAGTAACAAAATAACCCTTATCTGGTTTCATTTTCAAAAATTCCCAATCAATCGCGCTGCGCTGTTAATGTTTTTTGTTAGTATTCCTAATTACGCCGCGCCCAGAAACCAGACATTACTTATACATCTTAATAATTACACACAAAATATATACATTTTACATAGAATATATTACAACAAACAATACAAGTAATCTCACATATAAAGCCACGTCTTTAATGTGTAGCAAAACAATTGCAATTCAACAAATGTTTTTCCACAATTTGGAAAAAAAATTAATACAAAAGTCTTTTCAACCGATATGAAAATGCACACAACTCAGTGACACTTTTGTACGTTAACTTTACAAAAAAATTAGACTAGCCCACATGGAAAATACTCCGAACTGTCTGTCAGAGGAAAAATAAACAAATTAGAATTATACAACCTGACTAGTCTTTAGATCCAATCTGCATAGGCTTTGTCTCCCACCATGGCTTCTGTGCTGGATGACCTTGTCCTAGGGTTGTCCACTCTGCGCTCCAACTTTCTGGGTCTCTTCTTCCATCGAGTCCGTTGAAGTTGATATGCTCCTGCTGAGGCGTTGTTTCCTTCTGTGAGAACTGGAACTTGGCTGTTGTCCACTCGACGTCGGCTCCGAAGATTGTATGGACAGCTCCTTTCCTGATGAGGTCTGTTATACTTGAATCTGTGGGATGGTCCTGGAACTGCTCTTTCAGAACTATTTTCTTCCACCTTTCTATAACGCTTCCTGGAGGGACGAGAGGACATTGACGAGGAAATCTTTCTTTTCTCACGATCTGCTTGGGCCTCTGGTCTCTTCTTCCGTACATTGTCCATCCATGAGTCAGGCCTTCCTCTTTTCTCTCTCTCAGCACATACAGGTCTTTTTTTCCTGAAATTATACGCGTTATCCCCCGAAGAAACAGTAGATTCCGTCCGTCCACGTTTTTTTTCTCACCTCTACTCCATCGCGTCTATTCGCAACTATATCTCTGCTACCATTTACATTTCCTGATTTCGATCCTTTACGACCACCCCTATCATTCTCCGATTGCACCAATGACGACTGCGCATCATCTGACCTGATTGATGTCACTGCACCATGATTACTACTAGTGTTACTTTCCGACTCGGCAACACTGTCTTCTCTTTGATAGTAAATTCTCACCTGGTCAACATTAACCGTTATTCTTTTACCCAATTTTAATATTACTAAATTATTATTATTTTTTACACTCAGAACTTTATATGGGCCTTCAAACTTTGGCATAAATTTACCTACTATTTTTTTTACATTTTGAACTTAACGGGTGAGTTTGAACTAATACTAGATCACCAACTTTCACATTATTTTCACGCCTCTTTTTATTATAATATTTCGCCCACTTCTCTTGCTGGCGCTTTGTATGAACTCTAGCTTCCTCAAACAACCTTTCTATGTTCCCACAAACTAAATCTGATCCATCAGTTACCATAACTAATTTCTGAAAAGGAGTGATTAAATTTCGACCTAAAAATAATTCCGCCGGTGTTTTACCCGTTGTCTCATGTACTGCTGTCCTAATTGCATAACCGAACTCTTGCAGAAATTGATCCCAGTTAGTGTGATTATCCGCGACAAAACTCGAAATCATTTTTAAAAGAGTGCGATTGACTCGTTCTGTTTGATTAGCTTGTGGACGATATACCACAGTTTTAACGTGTTTTATGTGCAATCTGCGACACACTTGCTCGAAAACTTCGGATATCATTTGGGGACCATTGTCGGTGACTAACTTTACAGGAGCTCCATAACGCGCAATATAATTCTCAAAAAATGCATTGGCAATTGCTTTAGCCGAAGCTTTCCTTAAGGGAACTATTTCAACCCATTTAGAAAAATTATCGGTAATTACTAAAATAAATCTATAGCGTTCTGGACTAGTTGCAGGGTATGGGCCTAACAAATCTAAAGACACGATTTCATTCGGAAAATTCGTTATTATGGGAATTAATTGACCAGCTGGTAATCCGTTTTTATAATTGACTTTTTGGCATTGGTCGCAGGTTGCTACATATTTATAAATGTATTTCCTCATGTACGGAAAATAACACGCGTCCTTTAATTTTAAGTAGGTTTTCTTTTTGCCTAGATGACCTGCCATAGGCGAGTCATGAAATTCTCGCATAACATCTTTACGTAAAGTTTTAGGTATAAATACCCTTAACTCACCTAGTGTGGTTGTATACTTTGCATAATATAGCAAACCGTCAACGATTTTAAAGTCATTGGACCAATTTCTGCAGATCGATTCATTAACAGAACTATCGTCCGGATTTTCCAAAAACTTCATAATGTGACCTAGCTCCGGGTCATTTCTCTGTTCCTCTCTTAACTGTTCTCTAGAAGATAATACTAACGATCGAATCACCGCACAAGACACTTTTGGTTCCTCATTACTTTCTAACGGGTTTCTAGACAACATAACAGCCACTTTTTCCGTTTTTCGAATCCGGAATGATTAACGATTTTTTAACAAAATCAAAAGTAATCCCTGCATGTGACATAAAATCCACACCTATGATGCATGGATCTTTCATCTCAGCAATCACATGAAATTTCCATAACTGCGAAAATTCTCTTATTTTAATTTTCAACTCAACTGTGCCTAAATTTCTGCACTGTGACCCTTGAGCTGTAACTACTTCAGCTAACGATTTTTTTAAAGGACAGAAAGAAAAATACGACCGGTACGTTTTTTCTGAAATAAATGACTTTTCCGCACCTGTATCCCAGAGCGCTTTTAAAAAAGTATCATTCAACAAAATCGGCACATACGGAAGTTCAACTGGTGATAATCTCAATGAATTAAGTCTAATTCTATTAGGAGGATTTGACTCAATACGATCTCTTTGAAAGTTTAAATTGGCATTTCTTTGCCTTTCGCTGTTGCAATCAACACGCCTCCAATTCTGTTTTGCTGAATCGTCATTAGGACCCTTCCTAACCACCATCCTACGGTTCTGATACCGGTCTGTTCTCTGATTTGACTGATTGTATCGATTTCCACCCTCGAATCCTTGATTTTGATAATTACGACGAGGAAAATTATTCGCACCCCTGCCTAGTCCTCTTTGATCATTTTGACTATTTCCGACCCCAGTATCTCTCCAGTTTCTATTATTCCTTCTTTCCTCAGGATTCCTACTCACATCCCAACTTCGTCTAGCAAAATTATTACTCGAACCCTGATTTTCCCTGCAGTTATGACGTTCCTCATACCGGTCTACCAACTCTATCAATTGAGTTTTCGTTGTGGGGTTTCGAACTTCTAAATAATCCATTATTTGGGGTTCTAGTCGCATTACTATGTGATCAATCAACTTTATCTCATCATAATTTAATTCCAAGTTTTTATGTAATTTTAACATTTGAAAAATAAAGTCTGACGGGGCTTGACCTCTCCGTTGTTTTGACGAAAAAAACTGAGCTTCTAGCTCTGATTTATTCCGTATTACCGGAAAACTATCTGACAATTTCTTTTTAAGTGTTGCAAATGCAGTCGCTTCTTCATTTACACACTCGAACCCAATCACTTGGAACCAGTCTAACGCTCTCCCAACTAAATGACCTTTTAAATATGCACACGATAGATTCGCCGGTATTTCATAGTAAGCTATATTATCATCAATATTATTTAAAAACTCAAACACATTTTCTTTACCCGAAAAAAATAACTCCGGCAAAACTCTAAATCCTGCACCTGCTCTTAATTCCGGTATTTCGTTTGGGCGCCAGTGTCGTAGTCTCCCACTACCCCTTTGCATATTATCTATGTTAGGATATGTAGTATTCATCATTAAAGACTACTCAAATAATAAATCACTTATTTATTATTTCTTTAAGACACAATTATACAATTAATAATCAACTTTAAGAACAATAAATTATCATGGAGTATTATCAGCATTCAATTATGGACGACGGAATACTAACTGATATCACGAGGGGAAATAACACGTACAATCAAACTACACATTTAAATTTAAGCCACAAAAGTTACAGACCTGAAATCTTCTTCAGTAGGAACCTGGAACAAGTAGAATTTATAAAGTGGCTGTAATCTAGGATATCTTCAATAACTTCTGATCCGCCCTAAATAATCTTCAAATTTCACTTCATTTAAGCTAGACGGATAAAAAACACCTTCTTGGACAACGACGTAGTTTACTTTTTAATCTCAAACACGGAGTTCTACTCTATCAAACCGCTTAGTCATCCTCTTCTTCATTTCATTTCTCCCTTTTATATCTCTTTCGAACTCGCTAAACACGAAACTATCTTATTTGCATAAGTCACACTTCCAGCTCTCAGTGGGGATTGGTCAAAATAAATACAATTTAAAAGTTTATAAGAGAAGGTTAGTGAAACGCGTAAGCACCCGTCACAAGTAAGATAAAGTACTTAAATCTCGCGACAAGCTTTTATATCATATAAATTGTATAATGACGTTCTAAGTTGACAGTAAAATAAGTTTTTGAAGGAAAAGTTTATTTTATTCTTTTTAGAGCATTTAAATAAAAGCTTGTGCTTAAAAAAAGTTTTTTTACTTTTAATTTATTTTTTACTTTTTAGTTATCGCTGGACAGGTTTCTCAGCCTGTTAAAATAACAATTTTTTTTACAGTTTTATTGAAATGCAGTTGTTTCAGACAAATAATATGTTTGTGAAACAGTGTTTTCTATTATGAACATAATACAATTGAAATACAGCTCAAATTAACTGATACACACCTAATTTTTGTTAGCATCTTTGATAATTAATTCTAATAGATTACATGGTAAGAAAACTACAAATTAAAAGGTACATTAAAAGAGTACTGACGGTTTAATAAATATTTAGAATTATATATTTCAAGCTACTCATTTTTATTTTATACCTATATAACCTAACTGATTGTATGAATCTGCAAAAAGTTTATTAGCAATAAAACTTAAGTTTGTACTTTTATCATACTTATTACATTACTTTTAGATTTCCACTAATTAGATTAGCATAAAAAATGCACTAGGGGCACTCTTCCGAAAAGAGTTGGCCACCTCTGGCTTAGAAAAAAGGCTTAGTTATAGAATAGAATAGAAATAGAAAAAGGCTTAGTTAATTATAGTTTCAATGTATAATTCCTCTAAATCATAAAACGAAGTAAGACATATTACATTTTTAGCACAGCAGATTAAATGTATACACTTGAAATTTAATTATTCTCACAAAACTAGTATGCCTAGATAATTCTGATTTCTATTCTATGTAATTACACTTTGCAACACAAAAACAATGAATTCACAGAACAATATTCGTGTATAGTAACAACAAAAGATTATTTTATGAATTAACATATGTGAAAAAATTAAAATAAAAGTGATGGTGTAAATAATATAAATAAAATCAGTCCAAAACTACTTAATATTATTGTTATGAAAACGGTCGCCAAAATTATGGCCAAGGTTACCATAAACAAGACTCGAGCAATGTTTGTAGCAAAATACATAAGATTGTTTCGATAAAAAGCAACAAAATTAGAATACTATCATTTAAATACTAACCTGTAATGAAATGCTTATCACAAATAGCAGATCCAGCTTTTGCTTTCCAATTTTTTCGCTGCAAAGCAGCCTCCCATTGCAACCTTCTAGATGGATTTGCAGGAAAGTGATATATTTTAACCGTAGATAACAAATTTGTACTGCTTCTCATGCTGCATCCAATTGCGGAACAGACAGTTCCAAGTTTACTGTTTCTTCGGCTGCTCATTTTAAATTAATAAAAAAATTCTCTAGCGAAATCTAAGCAAAATCAAAGCTGCTTTCGCCTACAAACGTATACAAAACTATGTTATTATGCTGAAACCGGGAAAAGTTGAGGGTTTTTAACGACTTCAGCGCCCCATAGTAAGCTTTACGGTAGAACTTGTCCATAACCATCCCCCCCCCCCCATTCTCAAACATGTCAATTTAACTAGGATTTTACTTAAATTAGGAACTCCTAGAACATCAGTGTTTCATTTTCCATTATCTCATCTCAACATGAGCTCTAAAAATAGTATGAATTGATTTGGCAAACAAAAATGGATAATTTTCAAAGAGGTTTGAAACTTCCTATTTTTGTTGCCATCTTGCAAAAGCAGTCT